>DWMG01001340.1:0-15457 GCA_018244855.1 Elbella merops
AATATTTTCTAAGGTGTGTGAAGTCTGCCAACCCGCACTTGGCCAGCGTGGCAGACTATGGCCTTAACCCTCTCAATCTGAGAGGAAACCCGTATTCCAACAGTGGAATTGTAGTGGGTTGAAAAAAAAAATATAACAAACTACCATAGACAGGAACTATACTTTAACATACATCTTTGTGGTCATCGATGCATAATAACGTCTTGCTATACCGAAATATTATGTCTTGATATACTCGTATCTGTTTACATATTTTGACGTAAGAAATTGCTATAGAAAACATAAGTATTATTATTATCTATAATATATATTATATCTCTGTCTATGACGATTGTTTATTTCTCTTATGTAGTAATGTTTCTATAAACATGTAGGTAATTCCGATGTTTGTTATAATTCGAATAATAGTTTGTCTACAAGTATCTTGGAAAGGGCTTTAGATGTTTTTTTATTAGCGTGTCAAAATTTATGTTTATTTATTTATCACATCATCACACCAGGTAGCCATACCCCTCACGGAGTAGGCAGAGAGCATATTGTATCAAATATCTCTATTCTTACTAGTATAGTTAATATTATACGATTTGTACCTATAATCAAAAGTTGAGATGAAAAATGCATTTAAAAGTCTATAATTTCCTATTTTGTAATTCTATTTAAGATTCGTAAAGAAAACGAGCATTACAAAAACTAGGTTTTAAGGATTATCATAACAGATTAGAATATTTAAGAGATTATTCATATTTCAATTATGCAACATTTTAATGTAAATAAAATACTAATAATGTAAATATAATTTGAATCTAAGAACACGACGACGAGGTTCGGTAAAAAAATGAGCGCGATATGAAATTTTTTTTTGATGCTGTACTGCATCCACAAACCAAGAATCGACTGCGCTCACCGTTGCTTCAGTTCACAAATCGCTTTCGATCTTGCACCCCACCACAGCTACTAACATGTCGCTTATTACGTCTCGACGACTCTACATATAATTAAATCTTTAGTAAAAGCGTAGAACGCTGTCAGTGACTATTAATTCATGCAATATAGCGTCAGTTTTAAACTGCGCAATTCCCATCCAGTTACTGTAAAAAGCTCTTCAGCCGTAACACTTACAGATTCAATAATAATATAGCCGTAAATAATTCGTTCCTCCACGTTAAATTAACAGTAAATTAAATAAGAGATCCCGCTATGTCATTACCTATTGGTAGCGGCACGGAAACTGAATCGCGGCGGCCGAATTGTGGTCGATCGAGCTTCGAAAGATCGCTAATTGAATTGCATCGTTTTTCCATTCAATTGCAATATTTGTGCCGTCATTGTTGTTGGAATGTGTTATCATAGAAATCTATGTTGATCAAATGAAACTGTTTTATGTTCTGGCACAGACCGAAACTAATCTTGCATGTGAGCAAAAAATGTCGTTACCGGCGCCGCCCACACTCGGAACTGATGCATAGAAAAAAAACGTGGCGCCGCACCCGCTATGTCATATCGAGAAGTTATTGAGTTCTTGAATCGTCGGTAAAAAACTGTCCAGTTAGACGTCGAAGGCAACGAACCTGCGAATGAGGGCACGCCACAAAAACATTTGGGGTTTGGGAAGGAAGTTTTACAACACGCAGATATTATGGCTCTTTATAGGATACACCGCTATTATACAAGCACGTCAGATTCTTAGTAATAGAGATTTTTGGCAGTATGTGCTCTCTGGGTTCCGCGAAGAGGATATGGCGTAATGGTATAATAATCTAGCTCTTTACTTCAAGATAAAGTTTATAGTTACAAATTCTAATCGAAATTAATTCTCCGATCAAAATATTTCTCTGTTCAAAAATTATTTTATTTTTTCGTAATCATGCAATAGCTGAAACATTTACACAAGACATATAATTAATTTAAGCTGTGTACGAAATAGTGTATTTATTTGTTGAGCAAGAAACTTTACAATAAAATTACAGGGCATTGAGAAGCTCTGACGACATGTAAAGGACAGTAGAGTCGAAATGTTATGAAATAGTGAATGGCGAATCTTTGTCGTAGAGTGTTTGATTTTAATCGTACCGATTATCTACCCAGACAACGTGACCACTAATTTATCAAGATTAATATTACCTCTTGTCAGTAGAAGATAAATACTTTCCGAGAGGATAATTGTTTCTTATCCGGGAATTAGAGATACTATCCGTAATGATAATTGCATTGTAATAAGTACTACGTGAAGTTTCTTTTCATTATTTTCACTATACGAGTACTGCCTCGGTGGTCAAATGGTTGCAAAGCGACTGCTGATCAAGCGGTTGTGGTTCCATTCCCGGGTCGGGCAAAGTGTTATTGAGGTTGACTAACTTGAAATTCCCTGTAGTAGCATCTAGTCTGCATTTATGTCTGGCATATGGTATTAGACACCTTTAGTCAGTGGTGGGACTTAAAACATAACCACGTAATCTCATTGCACAGTTGTGAGGACATGTGAAATGCTATATGTAACGGTGTAGTTTATTAAAAAAAAAACTAGCATGAATTTCTCTCCTAATCAGAAATGTGCGGATGTACATCGGGGTCTAGCTTTCACTCGCAGCACTGCGTGCGTGGATGTTAAACATGTTTCACGAAGAAATAACGTTTCATTCAATCGATCTCGTATAGACATTTACAAGACATCGACATTTATTACATTATATTATTATATCGTCACGCCTCGACTTTTGCTGGATGGGCAGAGCAACAATTGCCAAAAATTTATATTCTCACAAACCTGTTGTGACTTATACATTCATCGTTCTGTTACAGTCACGCCTGTTTCAGCGATTAGTCAAGTATTATGTCTCATTAATATGTGACCGTAGAAATCTGGGGTCACATTACGTGTTCCAATCATTTTATTATAACTAAAAGATACGTTTTTTAAATGTGACGTGATTTTTAATGATCATTATCACTACTGTACTATAACGAAACATTTGAATTGCCACTCCAAGTTGTTGTATTTCCTTAAATATCACTTTGGGAGTTCAATTAACTACAAACTAATATTTCACTTAACCCTAATGTAGAAATCCTTTACTCCAATAAACGGAGACTGATAGATTTCGTTGTGTACATTAAAAAAACCTTTCATGTCCAACTGGACTGGACGTTGCGGACGTGTTAAAATTTTGAAATGGGATTGGACAGCGTAAAATCTTCCACACGAACGACTTTGTATACGGACAACTTGTTTCCAATCGTTAAACAGACACACTGATTACATTTTTATCAACATAATAAATCTAAGGTAGACACACGAGGCTGGACATTTTGTGGCAACTCTCATCATAGCCAATTGACTTTTAAAACATCAAAAGTGATGGTTGCTCGTAACAGGCTTTAGAAGATATTACTACTATTACGTCATGCCAGGTTCTTCACGGGGTAGGCAGAGCGCGTCAAATGCCAAATACCTCTATCCTTTCAGACCTAACGTGCTTATTCTACATTCAACACTATTTTCATACACGATAGTACTCTTATATAAAGCTCTGTAAATATCTGATGTGTCGTATCTAACTGAATCTGAATAATATAGTTGTTTAACAAAAATAAGAAATCTAAATTCATAATAATAATGACACAATAAAAAATTATGTGTCTTGATAACTTGTATATCATACAATTAAACATTATAAATTCCTTACATTGAACCATGACCCATTTTAGAATTTCGGATTCCAGTCAGTCTAGTGCTTTCCCTTTAGTTGACCGTCAACTCAACAGCATACGTCACCTTCGAACAACGTTATGTCTCTATTGTATACAAATTAAACAAGCATTGTTCCACTCACACCTGTCCAACACTTAGCCATTCCCAATGTTACAAACTATACTAAACACTATAATGAACCTTTACCTGGAGATGCAACCAATGTCGTAACCTCGGCGGCTCAAGCGGTTGTGGACTTTAAAATTAGCGCTCGTAAAGCGAAAGTGTTACTAAACTGTCGAGCTGTGCCTCAACAATTAGAGCTTGTGAGTTGTGAACTATGATGACGACACGTGATAGTGCTGCCTCACTATCACTTTTTATATACAACACAATGGACAGTCGCTAAACATTTTATGTAGGCGGCTCGTATATACAACTTTGTTGATGTTCGTGTTTACGCTGTTCATTTTTATCATGTCGTGACGCGCTGCCGTGTTTATTGAAAGCTTATTTTCGCTTTGTTTTGACAGTTATGTCATGATTTATTTTGTAATACATTGTTTTTAAAAATAAATAACTGATCCCGAAATAAATGAATAATAAAGAAAAATATTGAAATTACTATAGGATTCATTATTGTCATTACGTCACCGCAGGTCCCTTACGGTGTCGCAGAGAGTATGGTTTAGCAGATACGAGTATGTTTAGTCTTCATACTTCTTCTATACTCATCACTTTCTTCATACCATCGCCAGTTCTGAAAACTTTTGAATACTTTTTCTTTGATTTGATCGCTAACACATGAACATAACGCAACATTAAATGGCATTTATGAATGGACATTTTGTTGTCACCACTGCGTACGTACCTATATCATGCGACCCGCATAGCCTTGCTCTCGTTTTACCGACGTTTTACGATTAAAATATTCACAATACTACTAGATTAGGTGCAGTTCCCCGTTGTGGGAGTGAACAATAAATTATAATATAAAAAAAGATTTTATACTTACATATATTGATTATTATTCGTATTGTTTAAATTGAAATTTGGGTTTTATTTAAAAATGGCCGAAACATCAGCTCACATGATGTTAGTGTTCTCACAGATAACTAATTACAACAAATTTTTATAACAGTCTAAGGTTCAATTATCTATAATTTTTTTTCGGTTTTCATTATTGGAAGCGATGAAGAAAGCTTTTGTCCATAATTAGTATATAGTGTTTTGTCAAAAAAAAATTGTTTTCGTACGGTTTCATGCCCAAAACCAGCTAAACTTTAAGGAATAAATTAAAACAATGTATGTACTAGAAAATTTTAGGCCTTAAAAAGGTCACAGAATAGTCAGCGTTAGTATGTGTTTGTCTGTGAAATATATTCAAGATAAACATTTTTATTTAGTATTAGGACAAATAATTATTATTCCTTAACCAAATAAATACATTCGTTACTTTTCAGAGCGACTTCAGTTATTATGTTTTTCAATTCTACTGTTTTTTTATTTTAAACACGTATAAAGTTATCGATAAATGTGTGATCGTCAATTATTTGTGAATGTTAGTTGAATAGTTTGATTTTTTGAGGATAAAATTTGTATTGTTCACATTTTTACGTTATTATGTTGTAACCATGTGTATCCTAATAAATATAACCTTGGCATCTTCCACCGTCTTGTACCATTGTTTACTCAAACATTTAGGTATCACTACAATGCTCAATGCCTTTTTTGCCAGATTTAATACAGGCGAGAAGGATTATAAACATTATATATTCTCGTGATCATATACCTATACCTATATATGATCACGAGTATTGTCACAGAGGAATGCTTAAATATTTGTTCTAGTAATACTTTATGTAACGAAAATGACTTTGTTCTAGCAGTATTTATTTATTTGGTTTGTATTAGCTATCTACAATAGGTATGCTTAATGTCCAGTGAGCTTCCCAACACTACCGTGTTATACGCAATAAAACGTATCTATAGGTATGACCTTGAATGTCATATCATCAAACAAAAAATTCAGCACAGCTATCACACACAGTTACATGTTCACGTTTAATCACACTTTTATCAGCTGTAAACAACCTCTGATAAAGTTATTACGTATATTAGTTTACGTTTAATGACAGTTATCATGTAATCTAACAAGCGAAACGCTATTATTTAACCTGAGGCTATTTCTAAATAAAAAAATAACATTAAACAAAAATAAACATTGTGTTGTAATAAATACTTATTACTATGCAAGGTACAAGAACATGACATTTTGCAAAATAAAAACACAACAACATTTCGTCGTCGTTTAAAATATACAAGTAATGTGTCATGTGAGACGTAAAATGTCAAACTGTAAATTTTATTTATTCATGTAACTATCAAACTAATGCAGCTAAAACTATTGGTTTGATGGCGCGGGCAACGAGAATAGCTTTAGACTTGGCGCTGGGTACGTTCTGTTACATACATCTCAAAGAAACTGTAGCAAAACAAAATGCTGAATATTATATTTGATCCAATTCTTTATGACATTTTTAACATTTTACCATATAAAATGCGTTTGTTTTGCTCTTTGCAGTTTCTCTGAGAGCTGTACGGCCTGTTGTATCGAATATATGGTCGGCTACAAAACGTCTGCTGATAAATACACCAGTCAAACCATTAGTATCTAATCCTCTTATAAGAAAAGCAGAAAATGTTTTGGACAATATAGCATCGATATTGTTGTCAAAAATTAAAACTCTTAGGGACAGTCAGCTACCAGCAGAAGCGAAGTATCTTGAGAAAGAATTAGAGAAAGTTAAAAAGAAAATGGACCAAAAAGGAGATTGTTGATTTCTAAAGTTAATAAGTTAAATTTTAGCTAACAGCATACCGTTTAAATTTTTAGCTGCAAGCACATCCTTAAAACCATCATTGACAACAGCATGGCGATATGCAAAAGTGGAAATGATACCGCCGTGCACTCAAGCATTCTTCCATGGTCCACCAGGGAAGAAAATGGAGGAATATGTCTCAAAATTAACGGACAATTTTATTTCGGGGATAAATGCAAAAATACATGAAATTGAGACCGAAAAATTACGACAAATAAAAGCGAAAGAGGCAGCCATAATAGCTGCCCAAGAAAAAGTTAAGGCAGAAGCAAAGAAAAAGGAGGAGGAAAGGTTCAAAGCAGAAGCTGAAAAGAAAGCAAAAGAGGCTAAAAAAGCGAAAGAGGCAGCTGAAAAGGCTAAAGTGGAAGCTGCAGCGAAAGCGGGTGCTAAATCTGATAAAACTAAAGCGAAGGTCGAAGAAAAGAAGAAAGAAATAAAGAAAAAGGAATCTTGTGATAAAAGTAAAACTGATTTAAAACCTAAAAAATAATTTTTTGTTTATAATTTACAACGATATTTGGCAATTGTATAGTCTTTGTATATAATAAAGTATGAGAAAATTTATATGTTGTATGATAGTAAATCTTTAGTTAGTATATTGATAGAAAATGATTAACAAAAAGCCAGAGAACGCAAACCCAAAACTTAAAATCATATTTGTGTTCATTGCCAATCATCATAATTATCATTAGCCTTAGTCCATCACTGCACTACAGGCCTCCTCAGACGGGACGATCGCAGTGGTCAGGTCATAGCACCGCATAAGTTGCTGGCCGTTGACGGTAGGATATGTACTTCGTAACATCGTGCCTAGGCAGGCCATACCATACCGCTTTCTGCCAGCGCCAGGCCTAACGTCCTCCTGCGTCTCTGATAGGTGGAATGACGTAATGCCTATTAGCATATCTATCAAATGCTATGATCAAAATTTAACGCCTTAGTATATTGATACAACCAGTAATACTAGCAATAGGGACTCAACATAACATTATGCTGATATTTCTCTGAAAGTGTACTTAAAGAGGAGTGTTGTACGGTCGCCGGATTCGCCTATTATGTTATACGGCCTACTTTGGAATACGGGGTGGGCCCCTTGTCATAGACCGGGCTCAAATCTAGACTTCGTGTCGCTACTAGATTTTTTAAGTTAAAAAACCAACTGCAGCTGACCCAGGGATCAAGCTCAAGATCCTACGCTGAGCCACTGCTCAGCGTAGACTGAGCAATCGCTCAGCGTAGGATCGTGATTACAAGCGTGACAACGCTTGCAATCACTAGACCAGACAGTCAGGCAAGGCAAGCCAGTAATAGTAGGTTAATCTTTTGGGACCTTCAGGTCTGTGATACCCTGGTATGATGCAAGCAATAAATCTAGTGGAACATCAGACGTTGTTATCGGTTACCTTGGGAAAAAAACATTTAATATTATTGGCAACTTTTCCATTCTGCTAAAACTATGAGAATTGTTTTTTTATTATTGACAGTATTCCAATTACAAATTAATGTCAAATCCAATGAATACTGCCAAACATAAAAAAGAAACGACGAAAATTATCGACAGAACTCGCTCAAATTCATTGCTGATTGGTTATATTAAATTGTTATAATATATTATGGCTAGACTTATTACGAACTTTGCAACTCGTAAGTTTAATTTATGTTTTTTACCATAACTCTAGTAACGTTGCACCTATATTTGTATATCGTTTATTACCACATTATAGTATTTATAAATCTTTACAGTTTGAAATAATGACGATTGTTTTAATTACAGGTACGCGATTTCCTACATGGAATGAAATTCCTAAAATATATGCCCCGGGCGCGTTCAGGCCCAAATTAATGGATATAATTAAAGGTAAAATATATTTAACAGCAACGATTTTATATTTCAAACACAATTATTTAGCCAGACCTTTACAAAAAAGTTTATTGTAGAGCTACGATTCCCTATCTATTTCGTGTTGTGTGAAGCCTGTCAACCTGCACTTGCTGTTGGTTAGTATTGCCTTACCATTCTTATTCTGAGAGAAAAGCCGTGACCAACAGTATAACCAAGAGGGCTAATAACTCCGCATTGGATGACCCATTATTATTTATAAATTAAAAGGAAACAATGACTGTAGGTTAGGGAGATATTAAATCAATCCATATTTATTGTGACGTACGTTTTACACTTAAGTAATAAGTAACTTAATAAATCTCTAAATCTTAGCGTTTAAATGATTACTTTCCATGTCTTTAATATTAAACAAACATTTACTTTTACTTTATGATCAAATAAAATTTTACTTTATGAAATATCTTATGCTCGTGATCAACTATAAACCTAAGTAATTTATGTATTCTTAAAGGGGAAAACATCTCAAAATACATAGTAACTTGAAGTAGTTCCCTGCGTTTATATATATAAAAACTAATTATTTTGTATCATTCAATACAGTAATATCACGTTTATTGTTAACCGAAAAGGTTACTTAACAGAACGCGCAAATCTCAGTTCCCACGGTCTCCAGCTCTGTTTTAAACGAGTACCCGGTAATTCTATGATAATGTTGCCACGTTTTGTTTACAGAAAAAGCTAAGCAGGCCACGCAGTCGCAGCTTGCGCGCAAAATACGCAATGCAAAAGGATTCTATACGTTGGAAATGGCACCTCCCGGCGCTAGTGATATTGCGGTACGTTCAGAATAAAGTTTGAAAATCATTTGTAGGCACAGCTTATACCAAATTAACAGTTTTGACTTATGCCTATTTTATTTATCCTGTATTTATTGAACTTTAGCAGATATTTTATTAGCAACTTATTATAGGTCGAAACTAATCAAACACCGTAATATTATTGAGTAATGAGCAGTTATAACTCATTAGCGAGGTTTTATGTCCAACAGTGGACTGAGAAAGACTGATGATGACAATGATATTGTTGATCAAGTTGAGCGTAATAATAATGTTGAATAGATTCCCGAAAAATAACACAATGTATTTATTTGGCATAACAGGCCACAATTACCGATCCACATAATATGTTATACTCTTATGTACATTGTTTTTTTTATTTACTTTGACGCCTGTAATGCCCGAAGAGATAGGTACAATAGTTGTAGTATACTCCAACGAATAACCTGTTATGTTCTACGTCCCACTATGGAATCGGGAGTCTGCCTGTTGCCATACACCGGGCACAAATTCACTCCGAACTGTTACTAGGAGTTCTAAGTTAGAACAACCTGGGAATCGAACTCAGAACCTCTTGATTAGCAGTAGTACTTGCAATCACGCGACCAATGAGGTACCTACTATTATTATGTGGGCCATTATAAGTTGTTAGGGAATTATTTAATTGTTTTATCCTGTTATTTTGTAGAAATTATACAGATAAATTGTCAATGATTTTTTATCGCATCAACATCACATCTTCACATTCATGAAGTATAACCTTTGTACCTTTTTAAGAATATTGGACGCATGGAGGTGTACAAAATTTCTAATAGTTACAGTTTACATAGAGGAGTGCAGAAATCTAAATGTTATATGAAATGTATTTTACAAATACCTTAAATTATATAAAACATTCGTTAATTACATGTTAATGTCAAACATAAAAAAGTATGGCGTTAATCAGTAGTAGGTACGGAGAATAGATTTATAGAAGTGTATTTTCACAAGAGATCCTTTAATAACATTGGAACTAAAGAATTTGATTAATTAAGAACATATTATATCAATCTTAGTATATAGTACTGGACCACTAGCAATATTAATTTGTAACGATATATTACAATATCTTGCTAGTTAAGTGTAATATAGTAAATATCGCTGTTTTAGTTGTAACAGTTATCTAATATGCTTTAAGCAAAGGAAGTTGTACGTTAGAATGTACGTTTGTATATTTTATGTACGTTCGAATTTTAAAACATTGTTAAAACTTCAACGTGTCACGGCGGAAAAAAAAATTATGACCACGTGTCGTTTTTTAAATTGTTCTCAGATAGTATAATACATAGGTATTCTGTAAGATTCGCTTACAAAATATATTTGAGGTGAATGCGAATCACATAAAATATGGTTCTTTTGCAGAAGATACAAGCCGACATAGCCTTGATGAGAGAGTTCATTCAGTCGGGCTGCTACAAGTATTTGACCGTGAGGCAGACTTGGCTTCTTTTCCTGGTATGCACTGAAGTGGGCTTGTGGTTCTTTATGGGAGAGACTATTGGCAAGGGGTCTTTTGTAGGTTATAAAGTATAAATAAATGAAAAAAATTGCACGATTTTGATTTTCTATATTTTCTCCGGAAATCTAATAGCATTTGGCATTATTACAATTATGAGTAAATTGCAAAGACATAATGAAATTATATTTTGGTTTATCAAATTACCAGACGTTTTCATAGACAAGTAAGTATATTTAATTACAGATCTTTTCAAATCACTGTTGTTTATCTAGCCACTAGTTAACTAAATTCATAGCTTTATCGCGTGGCTTTTATTAGAATAGTTATCGAGTAACGGGCCGCATTAATTAGCGGGATATTTAACCGTTTTAAATACTTAATGCACTAGGCTAATGTTTCTAACTCAACTGACATGTGTTACGTATCAACGTTACTTACACTCGAGGATTTTATTATATAAAAACAAGTAAGTACTACTGCTAATACTAAAATTATTTCCATTGATCTACACATTTACTATTCGTAATATATTGTAACGATAACATAATATTTTTTTATTGTAATAGTATTCCAGATGGCTCTAAAAACAGCTATTCGTCAAAAAGCTTTCGCTGGAATGAGCAGGTACTACATGTTGTTCGCTACACCTACTTCTACTATCGATTCATTTTCTTTTACAATACGCCAATGTCGTTTAAGGTCTTCAACTCAAAGTGGTCAAACCTTTTGTCCAAGGTTCGAATACGGAAGCAACAATGCTACACAAATTTTACCTCTAAGCACTTCACTCTGGAAAGCAGTTAGAACGGCGCTTTAAACGTTTAGAGTTGTTGTGTCACACCCTAGAACACAAGGCATTCTAATTAGTCCAGGGGTAGTGACTGGTTGTAATTATACTTCAATACGAATAGCATAGATATCGGGTATCAGGAACACCTAAATGCTAAGTAACAAATGTTATAATTATAATATACGTATTACCAAAAAACTTTATAAGTTGTAAAAAGTGAAAAAATTGTAATAACAACTGATTTATAATCGTTATAAGAGTTAAACTCGACCATAACATTTCAATTGAGGCGCAGCTACGCTGAACACGCATCTTATTATAACATAATTAAAGAATGTAAACGTTTTCTCCTACAACAATCTATCTCATCCCTCCCCTACAGTACTTTATGCATGAAAACGGTCGTGACTGCTTTGAACATGAATTTATGCGTCACTCGGTGATAATACTTTCAACCTAATACACGTTTATTTGTGTAAAATTCCATACATATAAGTATTGCCCGTAGCTACTTTACGTTGCTGCTCTACTTTATAAAGAGGCGACCTATTTTACAAGGCTCAGCGACAACATCACTGTTGGCAAAAGTTTAAAAGTACATTTGACAAATTATACGTCAATCGCTGAAAATGGTGGTGAAGGTGCAATGCGGTGTTTCCGCGGAAACGCGAAGCTAAGAACCATGATTCGAATACAATATAAAACTTATAAAAAATGATAATTAATGTTTTTTTATAGTCCTAGTGTTGTGTTAATGGTCTGTGTCTTTGTGTTTTTTCGGTGTCCGTTTTATTCGTGTTTCTAATTAGTAATGTTGCGGCGAGTTAACTTTTTCTCAATATGTATCGCTTTCGGTCTGAGCGTTCTTCTTATTCTTGCTGGAAGTCGATATACAGATAACACAAATTACCGTCCGTCCCCAGAGAGCCGCAGGAATATCAGGAATTTTTTAAAGGTCGAAGATGGAGAAGAGAACTTGATGCAGCCAGTACCAACCAATACGTACGACGGCTCGCCGAATGTAGAAAAAATAATAGAAAAAACGAGATCAAAAATTAAATTAGAGTTATGGAATTATAACTTTAGTTATTCTGGTGTTCACCAACTTGAGGACCTGCTGATGGAGTCTGGAGGCAAACCGTTAAGGAGCCTCATAATCTCGACATGGCGATCTGGAACAACGTTTCTCGGTGAAGTTCTGAATGCTATGCCAGGCAACTTTTATCACTATGAACCTCTATTGAAATATGAGATAATACAAATCAGAGGTCCTCCATATGCCGATGAGGCTTTGCTTACAATGAAAAAGATGATGAAGTGTGATTATGAAGGTATGGAGGATTATTTTGAGTATGGTAAGGGGCATTTGCATCAGTTCAGCCATAACACAAGACTTTGGGACCACTGTAAATATAAGAAAGAACTATGCTTTGATGCCGACTTCACTTCAAAATTTTGTCAACTGTTCCCCTTTCAGAGTATGAAAGTTGTACGAGTGAGATTGCGTCTCATCCAGGAGATACTGCAAGATAAAGAGTGAGTATTGTGAAATATTATATTATTAATATACTACTTTTATTAATGACAGCACAGTGATAGTTTCATTATCATCATTATGAGTCTTTTTCCATCCATCACTGGACATAGACTTTTGGAATAGCACTCTACTGAGCTTGAAGAGTTAGTTTACTGACTTAGAATTGAGGTTTCCACTTTGATGGTCTGGTTGCAAGTTCTGGTGTACACTTTTGGAAATATTTCTTGTCATATGTCTTTGTCTCCTGGCTGGCAGTATTTTGAATGATTATAATATAAACTTTAACTCAGTTGATATAGGATATTCAACTGTGAATAGGCATTTTCTAGCCTAGCACACTACATCCCAGACCGCATCTCACTTTCCATCAGGTTGCATCTAAACACTAGCCGATTGCTAAATAAAAAGGAACATTGTTTTAATTTTGCCTTTTGTGACTATAGGAAGGCATAGTTTAGCAACTATTGATATTTTATGCACACAGTATCCTTTTTACTCAGCTAGAAATTGTATTTGAGGTAAAATTCTACAGTTCGGCTTCTACAGTTGAAGACAAAACCAACTGACATTTTCTTGTTATATGTTTGCCTTCGATTCTATAACATAACATTACAAATGTAATTCTTCTAAGGGGCAGGTATGGGAGTGTAGTACTCCTACTTTTAAGTTATATCCTACACCTTATGAAATAGGAACTGAAACTACTCCCTTTATTCTACAAGAGATGTCACCAAGCAATCCTTTCCAGCAATTGAATAAGACAGTATTATCAATTCACTGTGTAAAGGATGCAGGACTCCAGTAACCTCCGCTGGTTCTTTATAAATATATGTTTAAATACACATATTATGTTTATTTAAATACACATCATATGTGTCTATTTTGATAAATGTGTCTGTTCTGCTTTATGATGTGATCTGATAATAAAGTGTAATGTGTATTTAAACATTATATTTTGATAAATATGTGTTTGTTCTGCTTTATGATATAATCTGATAATAAAGTATTAAAATTAATTTTTATCAGTGTTAAAAGCTAAATATCGAATTGCTTAGATATCTAAATCTAAGTGTCAGATCCTATGCATAAATGTGTGTTATATTGTTATAGTATAATATGTTTGTTATATTCTGTGTGTATGTACATATTTTAGACTTTACAAGAAGTAGTAATTTTGAATGAGCCTTTTATACATTGGCATATTGTATGTTCAGAAAACATGTATGTGCGTAAATGCATTGTTAGTATAACAAAAGGATATTTAAATATTTTGAATGTAGGCTGTTAATTTTCAATAATATTTTACAACTGTTTAGAACTTAAATGGAACCATTGTGAAAAGATCCATGATGAATCAATAGATACAATACTGGAGAGTCAATACATCATCTAGAATTCTTTTATATTTCATAAAGGAAATTGAAATGTTACCATAACTAGTGTGGTAGATGAAGTAGAATATCTTATTGAAAACTAAAACAGAAGGCTTCCTAAAGACAATTATTATCAAACACATTTGACATTGCTAATTGGGGTATTTGTTAATGAAATATGTTCATATCAATGTGTGATCAACATTTTGCACAGGCACAAACTACATATTGTAATTGACCCAAAAGTAGTAATGGAAACTTACCAACCACACATTGTTGTACTATTAGAACTGTTAGCGAGAAGGCCATTTTTCATTACTTAGTTATTTATATTAATTTATCATGATTATTAATTATAGCTTAATATAATTATAAGACTAGTGAATTGTATTCATATAACATATAAATTATTTTCCAGGCTTAATGTGAAAGTGGTACTTTTGATTCGAGATCCCAGAGGTGTCATGCAGTCCAGACAGCATCGTAACTTCTGTCAACCAGCTCCTGACTGTTGGAAGCCGGAGCTACTGTGTGCTGATATGATCAGCGACTATGTAGCTGCCAGTCGGTTGTTAGAAGAATTTCCTGATCATTTAATGTGAGTATCATAAAGTAACTGTTCTAATTCTTGCTCGGAAGTTTCATTTTCAAATAAATTACCTCTTTCTTTTATGTAACTTTGTATTAAATGAATATATAATACTGCAATAACACGAGTTTTTTTTTAATATCAGTGTGTTTCTGTTTTACATTTACAGCATAAACAAATTAACCAAATTAATATCAAATCACTTGTACATACGAGGGTGCGTTTTTAAGTCCGCGGAATTGCGGGTTTGGAGGGGGGATAGCGGGCTCGTTAAGGGCGGTACGTGTTAAGTGACTCATAAATAGTATAAATATAAAATTTTATCACAAATGCATCTCCACATCCAGTCCGATCTCTGCCTCCGTACGGTACGGACGTACCTGCGTACATCCGTTCCCGAAAGTGGCCGTCCACATCGGAT
>DWMG01001341.1:0-15454 GCA_018244855.1 Elbella merops
GAGCCTCGTCTGTTACAGCAGGGTGTACCACGTGCAGGTGAGGTTGGCTTGGGCTTCTGAGATTGTGGTTGGAACCCCTTACCCCCTTAAGACGCCGTCTTAAATACTAATATGAGCAGCAAAATTACATATAAAACTTTAAACGTCGACATCGACAGAAAACAAATCAAAGATAAGAATGGGAAGACATTTACGGTACACGTATTAAAACTATTAATAGTCATAAATTCATTAAATGTCTCATAAATAACAAGTAAATATGAATGTCAGATGTTCCATACTTCTAAGTTAGTAGCGCCACGTACGAGCTGTACCTGTATACACCCAAAGACGCAATATCCGTTTTCAATCTGGCAGAACTGAGCGAATTGCACTAACTCCAGTCAACACAACTGAGATTCAAATTGAAATACCGTTAATGAAAGCTGACAAATGAATATCACCTTCATGTAGTTCTATGTACCTATCTATATGACGACCAATAGTTAGTTATTAGAAGTGTCTCAGCACATTATATTTAATTTGCGATTTATTATATAAACTAACATCACGGAATTACAATAGTTGTATTTTATCAAAAATGATCTTAATTAATTATATGACCTTAATTAATTATATGACCTTAGTGAATTGAATGGAAACCTTTATTATTATAATAGAGATTAGTTGAAGCCGTTTGTAGAAAGAACTGAATTCGTAAAAATGACCGATTAGGGTAAACGAGTATCGGGTTTTGGTACCTGCAAAATGTAATATGTAATAACATTTTTAATTCTTACTGATGCGATACCGAACTTTTTCAATTGTTTGTGATATACTTACATGCGAGATATTTCAATACCTCAGCGTACCAGCGTTGCAAAGCATTTGTAACTGATTTGAAGAAAAATTGTAATTATACTTCAGATTGAATAACTAGAAATAAAACTTAACATCACGCCTGTAAGCCAAAGGGGTCGGCAGAGGAGTGTAGTACATTCTTACGTTTCACCAGTTACGTTTTATGTTCCATAGAATGGGTGACGAGCCTATTGCCGCAAACCGGGCACAGATCCAGAATCCAAGCCACTACTACAAATAAAAGCGTATCAAAAATGATTAATTTTAATAACCACAGACTTGCTTCAAAGATAAACATGTAATATTATATATCTGCGACACTAATTGTCAGCGAAATTCGACATAATGTTTAAGGACGAGGATGTCGCAATGGAAATATTCGCGGCGGGCGAAGCAAAGGGAATGCTCAGAATAGTTGTTACGGTGTTCGCAAAGGCATACCAACTTGTTCGTCTAACACATACCAACATACAATCCAACCCGACATATATTTCCAATAAGGCTGGATGACAAGAGTTTTTAAAGCTTGCCTGTAACACCACAATTGGTTTGGAAAAAGTTTTCTTAGTGTATTAACAAAATTAATCATTACATTTTTCTAATAGTAGAAAAGGCGGGAAATGTTGCCAGGACGTTGTAGTCGGAAATACTTAGGTCCTAACCACTATGATGAAAAACAGGTTTGATAATAATCAATTACGAACCCACTTCATTGATACTAATCTATATTTGCGCTAGAATATATGACCTAGACTACAGCAACAGTTATTTGTCATCTACCTTATTATCGTTCCACTGTGGAACACGGGTTTTCTCTCAAAATGAGAAGAGTTATAGTCTACAACGTTGGGCAAGTGCGAATTGGCAGACAGTTGAAACGTAACGTGAAAGTTCTGTGACTTAATAATAAATACTATTCATTCTTCTATTGTGTTTATATATTTGTTTCGTTAATTTACCTCGAATCATAGTGTCACATTTATCATAAAATAAAAAATAAACCTAACAAAGCGAGAAGTAAACCAATATATAACACAATGACGGTACCTTGATGGGTATTTCGCACATGGCCGTGTCCAATTTAGAACGCCAACAATATTTCACGTGGCCTCTAAAGCTATCTTATTTCACGGGACATTGTCACTTTAATATACTCCTGCATTATACTAGTGTAAACTTTAACGAGGAAATGTATGGAATTATTTGATAATAACAAGTAATAAAAATGACAAATCAGGTCTGTAATAACAGCTGGAAATTTACGCAGCTTATTAGGGAAGGGTTGTGTGTAGAAGTGGAATGATACAGGTTGCTAATGAGATAATGATGGAAGAAATGAACAATCAAAAACCAAATCACGTATCTTATATAACTTTTATAGTGAACTCTATATAGGAAGCTGACGTTATTATAATTTGCACTAACATCATCTAGATATATAGAACTGAAACGAAAAAAGGTTGACGTAAAAAAAAGATGAAGAAACGAGGAATATAAAGAAATGATAACATAGAAAGAAGGAACAATGAATAAAATGAAGTGATAACTTTGGTAACATCCGTGGAGCAAAGTGATACTAATAGGGAAGTCTATTTAATTAACTACTGATAAAGAATCGACGTCAACAAAAATTAACCAATTTCCTCATCACACGAACACTTGCACGCCCTCGTAGAAATGTCATTAGCACGGTATGAATTATGTCCACGTTGAAACAAAAGATGCTAAGTACGAATAATTAAAGACATCGCTCAAAGAAAATAAAGAATTTAATTCGAGTTATATTCTTTTTAAATTAAAAGGTAGCGTTCATTATAAGAAATAAAAACTTAAGTTATTAAAATTTTTAATTTAATCTTTACTTTCGTTCTACAAAGAATGGAAAGTAAATCATGCTGCATTAATTTGTTTCGTCGACGACAAAGCAGCTTATAGACAGAGAAGTATTACTCGCAATTTTATTGAGTATGTTTGACCTACCGTCATTAATGCTTTTTCGATGATACTTAATGCGTTCTTAATACAAAGTTCTTATAACCTTTCATAGTTATTATCCATATACATTTGTATGCCCACTTTTGGCATCGGTATACGCATTAGGAAGGGTTTTGTTATGGCTTGTTAATAAAAAACTCGAATATTTTTGACTCTCTCGTTGGTGAAATGAATACAAGCGTGACTGTTGATCGAGAGGTCCTGGGTTCGAACCCCTGTTCGGGTACTATAGGATTTTTCTGATTTAAATGTTCTAGTAGTAATTTTTTTGTAATGGCTCGTAGTCTGGATTTGGTCCCGTGTATGGCTAGAGGCTCACCAACTTTTCCACAGTGAGACGTAAACGTAACTGGTGAAAAATGGGAGTCTACTACACTCCCTTTAGTAGTAATACCTTGGACTCCAACTATGCAACTAAAATAGCCAACTAAGAAGATCAGACTTTAGAGTTTATGTATACAAATCATGTTGGACAATTCAACGATAATGTATCTTTTTTTTTTCAAAATTGCAATTAACAACCTTACATAATCATTAACCTTTAATCCACATCAAGGAAAAAGTTGTCAAATACTGTAATACAACAGCAGTGCACAGATGTATAATTTCGGATTATAATGAAAATGTATAAATATTGCACCATGCCTACAAAACGGGAGTAGGTCAGGTGGGAAGTAAGCTTAAAATACAATTCCCAGAGCATTCAAATAGAAAAAGTTTCGCGGTAAAAATTTAAATTCGAAATATAGGTACAGAGAACCGACTCAAGGAAACAGTCACATAGACGGCGAGAAGAGGTATACTAGTTATTCCTTTAACAGTCCCTAAAGATATTTTTTTATTCTTATAATACTCGTATCGGGTAAACTTATAAATGAATATACTTCAAAACCTGCAAAGCATTGTCCACTCCTCGGGTTTTGCGGATGTTCATAGGCGACAGTGGCCACTAACCAGCAGGTGGCCGGTCTGCCTATTTGCTAGGCTAAATATATATAAAAAAAATATATTTATTACTTCATGTTATCATACAAGTGACGACTGCATTCCTGAAAACTAAAGTTTTAAAACCCGATTTCTAACTACAAAAACACGTAAATAGTTTTACAAGGTATAAAATCGTTAAATATTTTTTAAATAGTTAAATATTTAATATCGTTCTATATTTTTGAACTATTATCGATTTCTTGTTCTAATTTGATCTAGTCATAATACTATATGTGCATCGAACATATGTACATATGTAGTTTTTATAGAACAGTCGTAATTCGTGAAACGTGAGATTACTACACTTCTTTGTCTAACCCTTTGAGGATTACATACGTTATGTTACGTTTAGTTTACGAGTATATAGTAAAGTGTACCAATGTGCGCAACAGTACTTTTCTAGTAGGTATTATATATACTCTATTAACGTACGCACGTACACGTGTCCGTTTCATTTAATACATATATACATATGGACATATCTTCACGCCAATTTCCTTACGGGGTAGGCAGAGAGCACGGAGTACCAAATATCCCATAATAATAATTTGATACAATGTATAATTTAGAGTTTCCTAAATAATTAATAATAAATACTATTCAATTATGCGCCAGTGCAATACTTATAAGACATTCTTATGTTCCATTATACCGTTACTTCATTTCGCGTCCCGTTGCTGTCCTACGGTGAGACAAGTCTCAGCTAGGTCATATTATTTAAGAATCATTTACAGAAAAGTTCGAGTTTGAGTAAGAAATCAGTGGCAACATGGCGGAAAATTATCCGACATTCGTAACTTTTTCCACTTGTTAGTGGTTTGGAACTTGTTTTAAATTGTTCCTCGAGGGGAAATGCAATTAATACGTATAAGAATTACGATTGTACGTTATGAAACAGAATTTTCGATCTGTCAATTTATGTTTCAAATTGAGTTTTACGGTTTTCGTTTTTCATTTGGACCAATGTTTTAGCAAATAAAAATCTTTTTTTCTTGAAATGTGTATTAATTTGGTACATATAAATATACATACGGCCCAACCTGTGTTTCCTTAAAATACACGTGGTATATAGGTACATACAAAGGTACCTTTATTTGATTAAAATATGCATACATGTGGTATATAGATTTGTTACATTAAACGACACATTTCGTACATATAAAGTTACATTTAAATACACAAAGTTATATTTGGTTCAATCGTAAACATGAATCCTTATTAATTCGTTATGAACATTTTACTTTGAAGCAGTCAAACTATTTTCTAAAGCACTTCAATTTCTAATATTGGTTGTGACTAACCGAAGGATCAAAGGGATTCGGATTAAGAAACTGGAAACCGTGCGTAGAGGCCAATGGTGCGTTTCAATAGCTTAACTCTAAATACAAATGTATGATCCTTTTGTCGCATTAGTCATTTTTTTTTTCGTTTTTCAACCCATTACAATTCCACTGTTGGAATACGGGTCTCCTCTCATATTGAGAGGGTTAAGGCCATAGTCTGCCATTAGTCATGCTAAATTAAAATCCATCAATGTATGACTTACGTTAACCTTACTGCTGGAACGAACTTACATAGTTTGATAGTCGCCAAAATTAAAAAAACCAGATTAATGGAGTTCTGGAGTGGAAACCGCGACTTGGCAAACGTAACGTAGAGCGCCCTCCAGCTAGGTGGAGTGACGATATACGCAAAGTGGTTGGCAGTGGATGAAGGCAGTCGAAGAACAGAAGATCGAGCTCGGTGGCGTGCCCATGGAGAAGCCTATGTCCAGCAGTGGACGGGAATATGCTGATAATGATGATTAAGGAAGTTTACATTTATGTACTAAAGATTAATTTTTCTTACCGTTTTGGGACCTACTAAATATTAATTAAGACTGCTGAATTGTAATTATTGTAACGTGGATTTTAAACTGGACTTTTACATCTGCATGCCAAATTTTTCTGACGTCCATAAAAAAAATAAAAATTAACTAAAAATTTTATGAAGGTACTTTAATGGGCCTACTTATGAACTACTAATAGAGTGATTAATAATTTATTTAAACAATAGAATACAGAGCAGGTAAAAAAAAAATATAGTAAGGCGTTTGAAGTCTGCCAGCCCGGACTTGGCCAGTGTGGTAAACTATGGTCTTAACCCTTTCAATATGAGGGACCCATATTCCAACAGTGGAATTATAACGGGTCGATCAAAAAAAAACGAGTTCTGACAATTTTGTAGTTAAAAAGTTCTCCGCATATTCGATTGTATTTAAATGTTTTAACTGTTATTAAGTTTACAAGATTCTAGTTGTGTACTATTTGACATGTTAGTTAGTTGTTGTTGAATAACTATGTCAGACAATGTGAAAAATAAAATTGTGAAAATTTGTATGCTATCACTTGTCCTAGTTTCCCGCAGTGCACTAAAATTATTAAAGTAAAATGAGGCGAATCTGTTACTAAAATCTTTAAGATACATCAGAAATTTAAAGACAAAAGGCACCTAATAACTATGCCAAGTTGTTTCAATTTACAGAAACTAGAGTATGACATAAAAAACGTAATGACAGACAAAGGCCGGCGGCCATTTTAATTACGGCTAAGAAAAAACGAGGTAGAGTTAAATAAAATCGGATAACTACCGTTCATTGGACGCCTCGGAACTCCTTTGGTCCCTTCAATCGGTCTTAAGCGAAGTCTTTAATTATAATTCTCACCTTTTATCCACAAATAATTTACAAAGAAAAAAAACAATAATTATTTCTAAAAGTATTTCGGAGTTTACTTCGCCAGCATTCTTCTAAGATTATTTACACATAAAACAATAAACAATTCTTCAAGATTTACTTAATATGTTCACAATTTAGGATGCACTGCGTGTTTCTTATCTTTTTCTTCATTATTATTATTATTATACAGGCCTATAGACGACTGGCGTTATTGTACACATGTATCTTCTTAAGGATATATTTAATAACCTACTTTAAAGTTAGGAACACGTGTTCGGGATTTACAAGGCCTTTGTTCGATTTCTATATATCTTACTATGCTAGTACACACGTTGAACTATACACGGTGTAATCATTACAGTATTTCAAGGGGGCGATATGGCAATAAATAAAATGATAAATTATAATAATCAACAGACAAGCCATAAAGCTCATAATTCTCCCAGGATGTTCATATTTGGAAGCTAAAATTTTGGTTACATTTCAAACCATACCATTCAATGAGAGGAGCAAAAAAAGGCGAATAATAGGAGTTTCTTGCAAATATATACCTATATATTATATTTTTTTAATACTTCAAGTAATTGATCCAAATACTAAAGAATAAATGTTTTATTGGAAAAAATATCAAAAGAAATATTTTTAAGAACTCGAGATTGTCTAATTTTTTCGGATATTAGTTATATATTTTTCAGTCATAGGTATATGTATAACGTCTTAAACCGCAATATTTTTTGTTACAAATAAGTAACAGTTACAATATGACTTAACTTATTTTGAAAAGGAATTTTGGTACGTTTCATATTTTAACACTTTTCAACAAAAACAGACATGTGTCATTGTCAAACACTGCTGTTAAGCGGCAAGAGTTGACAATGCTTCCACTAATTTAGGACCTGTAAGACGCGACCTCGCTGCGAGCGCCGGGAGCTCATGAGGAAGAACCTCGTACAGGTCCGAAACTAGTCGGACCACCCCGAAAAACGCCCGTGAGTTAAGCCGGTACATTTACAAACATGTGTATAAACACTCACCAAACATTTAATAGTAAAATACTTCCGCTGTGAAAAGTTAATGAAGAGTTCTATTCTAACTTTAGAAGGGTAAGTAGTTCTAATTATAACGTTAAAAAAATTATATTTCCCAAATAGCTCTGGCGTTTTCAAAGGAATTTATCCAATAAAAAGTTAAACTCTCATTTAGAAAATATTTATTTAATAAGAAAAGTTCCGTAATAAGCAGTTGTAGAACTTTTTAACGAAAAACGCGGTGCTAATTTGTGTGTATGGCGTTTTTATTGAATTTTTTAAGTAACCAATTAAATATGGGAATATTGTTAAAACGTTCGATGTTTTATTGACCTAGATTATATATAGGTAAATACCTTATATGACAACGGTTAGGTAATAATTTAGAAGGTCTATGTCCTAAGAGATTACGATAACAATTGTTGCTTCTGTCTTAAATGCTTTTACACATAGAACCTTTATATTCCGTAAAACAATACGTGACACAATTAATTATAACCATTTAAAAGAACTGTAAAAACAACTAAATTCTAATTTGTGAAGAACGAATGTCAGTACAGTCTCAGACATATAAACGCTTAGTTCAATACAAAATATATTTAATTGTCCATTTCATAAGAGAATGAGAAACAGTATAATAACTAAGAAAGTAGGTTGGGAAAAATAGGCGATCTTATCGCTACAGAAGAGAGTTTCTTAGCGGAAAACCTGAGCATAGGAAGGATATTTTGAAGAAAACAATTTTATATACATCAAGAACAGCACCGCATCGTTTAACATCACCGGATATGATTTAAATTATATTTAAAATTAATTAAAATATCTCAACAGGTCGCATCGATAATTAAACTTTTTTACTCAAAGAAAATATATTATTTTTTTAATTGTGGCCTGGTACAAATGTTACTTATTTTTGCATCGTGTTGCCAGCTCGCTTCTGGGATTGGCAGAGAGTAATGTAGAAGAAGCATGTGACATCAGCAACGATGGAGATAATGTTTATTTTTATATATTTAGCCTAGGAAATAGACATACAGGCCACCTGCTGGTAACTGATCACCGTCGCCTATGGACTCTAGCAACACCCGAGGAGTGGCCAATGCTTTGCCGGCCTTGAAGGAGAGCTGTCTTTGCGCTTTTCTTGAAGAACCCCATATCATAATGCTCCGGAAATCGCGCGGTGCTCTCTGCCTACCTCGTGAAATGAATACATAAAATATAATGTATTGAACGTATCTCGCTTTTTGCTACCTTCGTTTAATGTGTATTATATTCTATTAGACCATTGTATGAAAACTGTAACAACGAAACCGTACTTTTAAAGCTTTATTGCTACACAGTTTTATGAGCGCCTGGTACTTTATCCGCACTAAATAGATTAACTGGTGTTTCTCAAATTGTAATTTACTTGTTTTTTATTTTATTTTATACAGGTTAGTCTTCAGAAATTATTTTAAGACTATCTTAAGACTTTCATTTAATTTAAGACTATCTTGAGACTCATTAATTTAACATTGTCTTAAGATTATAGGTCTTAAGATACACGAGTAACTATGTATGTGGAGATAAGTCCATCAGCATGAGTTGTTAATGAGATATGAAATAGTTTTCGATAACAATAAGATTTTAGTAATCGAAATGCTATTATGCAACATTGTTCACATAATGTGTAGTAGGTTAGTAAATCGGTGCTTAACGTTTTATATATTTATTTTCTTGTCAGGTTGTTCATCCGCGATTAACCACTTATCCGAACTTAACTTTATTTTTTATTGCTGCTAAACAGCAGTGGTATTTGCAGTGCTGGTGTAACCACAAGGCGAACTTTATACTCTGGATTTTTTAAATATACCTTATTTGAAAGGTAATTAATATTCACTTTTCCACAGAACCTATTCATACATAAAATAATACTATTTAATATATCACAAATATATAATTTCGAAAGCGCTTATAACCTTACAGCTTACATCATGTCGTTCCCTTCGACTAACTTCTGTCGTAAGATTTTATTCAGTTAACACATATTACGGAAATATTATTCATGACCTGGAGTTCCACTGAAGTTACACGGTTAGATTGGATAATTAAATTTAATGTTGGTTTTTACAGAACAAAGCTCTAAGCTCGTATTTTATTTACGTGACCTTTTATAAATCCTTTTAAAACCTTAAACTGTAAAGTCAAAGTTTAATCAATGACAAATGACACCTCTAAGTAATTCACAATACAAGAACTATATGTGATATTCCAAAGGCTTAAAAATAAGGTTAAATTTGTAATAATAAAAGAGTTGTTGGTAATGAGACACGTGGTGTGCTTTGTGTATTGAAATACAATCAGTACACAAGCAACGCGACATAGACACACGCAAATAAATAGAACCGAAGGAGGATAACATAGTAAGTATACAGTTAGAGTTTCCGAGCATTCACTTAAAAGTGAAAAAGTCATAAGAATGTGCGGGATTTCTTTTTTAGTATCTCCTGCTCTTTTAACTGGTTTTATGGCTTCATCCTTGTGGAATTGCAGGCGCTACCGCTCGACTTATGAGTATATTGCACGTGTCTACCCACCGCGGCGTACCACGCGAAAATGGTTCTTATGCAAAGAATATAATTATCAACCATTTACAAATGAAATGCTTATGCTGCTTAATAAAATTATTGGAAGTATATAAGTATAATTCAGGCAAAATGCTGAAACGAATGAGTGTCTTTATGTATACAAATGATAATACTTTATTAGTGTAACAACTGCTTAAAATTTTTGTTATTTTTGAAAAGTCTCTACGAAGGAATAACTTGTTTAGACACGTCTTCGCACTTGTGATCGCACTGATAGTAAACATTGAAAAGTTATACTTTTTACTTTTATCGTTTTGTCATTTATCTAAGAAAGTACAAATTTCACGTAAATCACGAATTATTAATCCTTTTATTGTTCCACTGCGGGATATAGCTTTTTCTTAGAATAAGAAGGATTACGGCCAGCATCTGTTACGCTGGCAAAGTACAGGTTCGCAAAGTTCAAACGCATTAGAGAACATGATTGAAAACTCCAAGTTGTGCAGGTTTTTCACGATGTTTTCCTTCACTCTTGCAGCAAGTGATATTTAATTTTAAAACGAGCATTTTTTTATAAATAACTGCGACCAGGATTTGAAGCCAGGACCGTCTGAGCAGGAAGCGGAACACGCAATCACTAGCTTCATTTGCCATTCAGCTACTGAGTTAATACACACGAGTTTTACTGTGTTCTTGTCACAGGTGTGGATTTTACGACTTTGTTGTACGTGTAATAGGAATTGGAAACACAGTTGTTCGCATAGAAGATTCATATTTGAATAGGAATTGGTTGTTCATGTGCGACACAGGCGCCGCAACTTTTGCAATAGCAGTTAAAATTTGCGGAATTATAAACCAATAAGTTAATTTGCTGTTTGCGGTGCTCTCGAGCGGGTGGGTTTTGAGTTTGTGGATAATAGCGGAGTGGAAGTTGGATAATGAGTAATGAGTGCGGATAATATAGAAGTTGAAAGTTATATGACAATTTATGGCGACGTTAAATTCTCAGTTTCAAATAATATTGCTAAACTATCACAAACTAAATTACTTGTAGGTATGAAACGTATGAAACATTATAATACACGTATAAACTGTTTGCAAGAATAAGCGTTTTAAAAGTCATTCGTAAGCTATTTGTCTTGATTTACTAGTTCTTTCCATAATTACCATCCCATCCTTCTAATTTCTCCCCGAGCTTGTGTTGATATAAAAAAATATTTAGCAATAGAAACACTAAAACTGCAATTTTTAATGTTTAATCAGACGCCACAATAAAGTCAACTGTTGCAAGTGATAACATCTTTACGACGGGGTTAAAGTGAAATAAAACTGGGTTGAAGTATTGCCCGATAAAAGCAAAAATAGCTACGATTACAGGTTTTATGGACCGTGGTGTTGAATTAAATGTACACTCAACAAACCAATGTCTGAATGAGCTTTGTTTGATAAAGAAATAGTACCTACAGCTTAAGTTTGAATCTTTTTAACATTGTTATTCGAATTTCGATTCGAAATCCGGACGTTCGATTCGAAATTGGAACGTTCGATTTTTAAATATTTGGAAGCGATCGAAATCACATAAAAAGATCGAGTAATCTATAAATCATAAATAATCTATTCGAATTTTCGATTTGAAATCGATTCGGACAATATTTGCGAACCCCTAAGTGCTATTCTTATTGTGCACACATCGAGTTATTTGTGCGTCGATTATTTGTGTGTACAGAATAAACCCTCTAAAGTTTAACACAATAATGCATAAACGAATAGTGTCCGTATTAGAGTATACATTACAACTTGTTCAATACGCACGTACTAAAGTCCAAAAACTATTACTATAAATACGATAGGTTGACATAAAATGGTAGGTAGGTAACATAATTGACGATTACCTCAAATTCAATTATCATCTAAGCGGGCCACTTAGCATTGCGAACTCACATTGATAACGAACTATTGTGCATCACGGGTCTAATTAGCTCGCGACGGAATGCGACACCGTGTTCTGTCAATGATTCAATTGAATCGGAAAATCGTTTGCAATTCGGTATGAAATACTGCATACATCACAAGAACATGAATGATTCTCTTTAAAATTCGCGCCTATTGTATTGTCAATACACTCATATGGATGGTGTATGTACATACGTACCTATATAGCATGAAAAAACATATTGTGAATAATTCAATAGAATGTTGGTGTACGGAAAGTTTTAGAAATATTTTCATATATGGAGAGCCAAATTTTTTGCAATTAAGGTTTATTGGAGATGCAATGGATGGTTATGAAAAACTCATGACATATTTGGTGTTAAGAGCAGATCGGAGATTTGGATGGTTGCCGTAACAATTAACACGTCTCACTCTGACAGGCGACGTATGCCTGAACGTAAGATGATAAAAGAGTTTCGATGATGAAGATGATTTAAAAAAGAAGACCTTTAAACTCGTATGAATGCACAGACTGTATCTTATGACGCGCTGCGAGAGCAAAATTTTCTACATAATTCACCGCACAAACCCTTTGTTCTATAAATGTCATGTCACCCCAGTGTGTGCTCCGCCGAACAATTGATTCAAGGGTCTTCAAAAGACAACTGTATCGACTTTCAATGTTTTATACATGAACCATAAATCATTCTAACATTGCTATAAGTAATATATTTCACTTGTTATTTTTGTATAATAGAAAAAATATATACTTTTAATATGATAAAAGAAATGCACTTTGGTCGCTTTACGAACGTAGTTACTGCAGCTTGTAGATATAAAATATATGCGAGTAAATATCACGCGACCATATACGATAGTTTAAAAAAAAATTTAGCTAGCAAAACCAAAAAAGACTGTAAGATAGTGAAGAAAGAACAAAGACAAGATGTATTCGTATATTATACAACCATATAGATTTCACATGTTATATTAATTACAGTATTGAAATTGGTATCAAAATAGCATTGATAAAAAAATTTCATTCTTAGTATTTTCGATACCACGCAAATAAAAATAGAGTGATCGTTAATAAGTTACGAGGAAGGATAGATACATGATACAATCATAAAATTAATTTCTGCCTTCTACTACTCCCTTGCCACTTTCTGAATAGTACACAATAATACCAATACTATTGTTTAGTCATAGAAAAAGGTGCAGTATAGCTTTAAATATGTTAGTGTCAAGAAGTCGAAACGTTTTACCACCAAATGACAAAAGGTTTTCCCATCAAAAGTCGCAAGGTTTTACCACTAGAAGACAAAAGGTTTTACCATCCATCCAAATATTGATCAAATGTCCATTCGCGTTCCGCATTGCGCAAGGATACAGCTCATTCTTTTTTACCAGAAACTCCAAAAGCATGGGAACCAAATTAAATATGATTAAGGTATAAATATTTTCTTAATTTAATAAATTCTTAAATATGTTGTACGCTCCTTATAAAAGACTACTTCAAAAGTCATCTCCCACTATTAGCTGAATTAGCAAGCAATTAGCAGAAGAAATGAGATCCAAGAAATTCAATTAATGTGAAATTTATTTATGGAGAAGTAATTGCGTCTGGAGTGGTCTGTTGGAGAGTGCATTTGTGCCCCTCCGCATTCACTTTTAGTTCAGCTAATAATGACCGAGGTCGGGTCCGCAATGAGCGAAAATGTCTATAAAACTGGAATGAGGTTAAAAATGCATTGTACATTTTTAGACACTTATATGTGAGGTACATTGTTCGTTTACCTTCCACAAGTTTTTTACGATGTGATACATGATTCTTAAGTTTTATGTATGATCCTTGTAAGTTTAAACGTACGTACCAGAATTTTTTGTAGTGATGTGTGTCCATATAATTCTAGAATTTAAAAGTATGTTTAAATTTAAACGTACGTTTCAGAAAATATATGTAGGTACAGTAATGTATTGAGTAATGCATGTTTATTAATAAAATATTTTGTATCTTAAACAGTCATTTGACTTGAATATACGGGAGCTTAGCAGCATAAGTATTTGTTATGTCTATTTATTAGACTCTTGGGCGGATAATACTATTTTATCAAGTTTAATTCAAAAAAGCATAAAAAAATTCAACTCTGTAATCTAACTTATGTTATAAAACAAAATTATTCGTGTTTTCTCATTTCTTTAGATGCTACAGAATTGAAAACTAACAGATTTATAACATGAGTACATACTCGTATATTAGCATTTATTATAGTTTCATAAACCTTCCATTGTTTTTAAATTTCATAAATCCATAAAGTCTGGAGTAGATTCTTTACAGTTAGTGCATTCCTTCAGTGCTATTCGAAATGAAAATATAATAACGGAAAAGACTCCGAAGGCAGTATTTTTACAGGAAATTTCAGCTACAGAAATGGCGCCTCGAGTTCTTAATACGTATTTGTTTTGCCGCGAAAATGAGTTCGGTTGGTGGATTTGTAATCTAGGAGTCGTTGAAAGCAAATAAGACTCGCTAAGTGTAATATTTATTTTGTGTTCCGGTTGAATGTTTTGTAAGCGTGTTTCCGCTTAAAGTTTCCAACATGTAAATGAAAATATAGTGTTATTTTATACACAATTACATGTTTACGTCTAGTTTTATCTTACCTTAGTTTAATCATCATTAAATATAGAAACAAATTATTTCATACGTGCATTAGATATTATTATTTATTATTTAATTAAGTGCATTTAACACCTTTTGCGTTTAAAAATATACTTTAATAACTCGTTTATTTTATTATCATAAATAAGAATAAATAAACTCTCAGAAATATAAAATCTATTTCATTATATGCCTACGGTTTTTTTAAAATTCTTCGTAATAAAACCAAATTTACCAAATGTTATTCCATTTATTACGTGCGGTTATAATAAGAAGGGCGTAGTAAATACAGTCCATTTATAGTAGTATTTCGAGTATTATGTATGTTTATAGAACATTAAGAACACATTATTAACGGGCGAATACTGAGAGAACAAGTTATCAATCCATCACTGTAACAATTGATTGATTGACTTTTGTATTGCGTTCCTTACACCAGCTGGATGCTGTTCTATATTAAATATTTCCCATTAAGAAATGATAATATAAGACACACTTAGATGTAATTTAAAAAGACGAAAAAAAACGTAACATCACGCCTGTAATCCCCGAAGGTGTAGAAAGGTGTAGGTAGTATTATTGTTACGATCCAATAATGAAGCAGAACATTTGTAACGATAGAAATATTTGACATGATGCACTCATCGTTCCGTGCGTAACCCGACGTGAGAGTGTGACAATGAAAATAGAATTTATTTATAATATAAATTAATTTTGTACTTGGTGG
>DWMG01001342.1:0-15453 GCA_018244855.1 Elbella merops
CCGACGACCTTAAAAAGGCAGGTGGTAGCGGCTGAATGAGATCTGCGGAGGATCTGGTGTTGTGGCACACCTTGGGAAAGGCCTATATTCAGCAGTGGAACGATAAAGGCTGATGTGATGATGATGATGGTACATATATAAACTTATTAATTAATAATAATGTTTAATAAGAGATAACTTAATAACGGTTAATAAGATTCATTCTGCTGTATAGTAACAATGATCGTAGTCATTGCGTATTTTCTGCACGTATCTTATCATATCTAATGTGGAAATATCTATTTTATATATCCTTTGTATTCTATTTAGAATTAAATATAAGATTAATTTGCATACGTTGGACTAAAGATTAATAGATATTTCAGAAGCTTTGCTTTTTAGATCGGAACATTGCGGTCATTTCCGCAAAGCGGCAGATACAAGTTTCAGTCTGCCAAAGAGCTCTGAACAAATGGTTCTACCGTCCTTAAATCTCCAGTCCGCCATAATCGTAACTTAGAAACTCCTGTAAACATAACTGAATATTTTATTGTATTTTCTGAGTAAAATGATGTTACGTATATGTTTTATATGTACAGAGATAATAAAATCAGACACGTAGTATCTACAGAGGAGGGAGCGAAACGTAATAATTCACAAATGTATCGAAAATCTGTAAAAACACGTACACTCTTTAAGAGCAATAACTCTGAAAATTTTCCGCACTACATTATTCGGTGCTAGAAAAACAATTCGTTTCTGCATTCAAATTTCAATCGTATTCCTTACACGCTAAAGCTTAGTGTCCGTTGAGAAGGAGTAAGGGGAAGGTGAAGTCAGTTGCGACAATGGCGCGATTACGATTATATTGCGTTTATTTTTGTGCGCAAAAAACACGATGGATGTTGGGGTGGCGTGGATGGAGTTGGGTTAATGTTGTCGCATTCAATTCCGCTGACATCGCGACTTATTTTTTTCTAGAACATTAAGGATCTATTGATCTCGATATGATTATTTAAACAGAAAATTTGAAAAACTAATAATTAATAACTAAAAAATAATAATTATATTTAGGTATTTGGCGAGTGCACTACACTTCTGTCTACCCTTTAAGGATTACAGGCATGATGTTATGTTTATATTTTAGGTCAACTAACATGTGGTCACTCATTCGCCTCACTTCGAACTACGGAGAACCTTTTCTATGGTACTACCGACATAATACATATTTCATTGAAACAATGTTGGGAAAGCCTCTACTTGAGAAACAGGAATTAATTATCACTATACATATTTCAATGGCAGACTATGGCATTAACCCTCTCAATATGAGAGGAGACCCGTATTCCAACAGTGGAATTGTAATGGGTTGAAAAAAAAATATTTCAATATGACCGACAAATGTTTGTATGTAAACAATTAAAAAATGTATATAATAGTTTTGTTAAGTAGATTTCTTCCATACCTGTTCTGCGTCAATAATTTCAGTCGGAAACTTTACTGTCAAGGGTCGAATGTAGGAACATCAAGCAGAGTAGCGAAGGGCCGGCCGTAGGGCGAGCGGGGGTGTAGGGTCGAGCGATAAATCACGTACGAAGGAGAAGAAGACCTTTTTGTCCTCGGACGTGAGAGCGTCGCGCGAGACTTGCATCTGCACGTGCTCACATATGGACACTTGTGTAGCTTTTGTATACATGTTTTTATAAATACTCACATATCTATGAAATATATCTATAAAATAAATGAATCTGCTTAAAATAAATAAATGTCTATAAAATAACTAATTATCTAGAAAAATCCATATTAAGTATCATCTAAATATGGACGCTGTGGAGCTTTTAGCATTGTCAGTGGTTAGTCGTTGTAAATGTAAATTTTATTGAGAAAGTTGTCCAGACAAATGTAGTAAGTTAGCATACCCTAGGCTTGCTGGTTACATGAGTGTAGTTGCCTTTCTGTTATTTATCTACTATAATATATACTATAAGTTACTATACTATACTATATACCATTAAATGCATATTGATTTGACAATTTTAAAAATAGAATTGAGTTTTCATTTACACTCACAGCGAGTGCTTTTGATGATATCAAAAGGGTATTAATAAAGCTTTTAGGGTATTATATTTTGGGCAATAGGGTTATGCTCTGACCCATAATGACACCTAAAACATAACAGATGAAGCATGGGAGTTCACTTACTCCTCTGCCCAGCCCTTATGACTTACAAAACATAATGGAGTTGTTGTTCAAACACAAAAAAATATGTACACTGCGGCTTGCATTCAAATTAATGCAATAAAAATCTCGTGTCAAAACCGCCCTGTTGCTCGACGGCCGCCATTTTTGTTATTTGCTCGCAACGGAACAGCAGTTACAAGTGAAACGCTAAATTCTACCTGCGGCATTAAAATCATAAATGTTATATTTTCCCCCACAGACCTTGTAATTCATAGATAGACTTATAGTTTATACGTACAAATTAATGAAACCTTTCTTTTATATTTCATTAATCCTCTGTATTTTTTACATACAAACTTTTTAAAATCTGAAGAGTTAGACGCAAAGCCATTTTCTGTCCACTGACTTGGGTTACCCTATGTACTAGAGAGAGACAGACAGACCGAGGGAAAGAGAATCATTTCCGGATGCTCACTGGTCTTAGCTTCGTCTGAGATAACCAAGTGTTATTTTGGCTACGTCTCAAACATTTGGATTGAAGCCATGTCTACATGTTATCTGTCCTACGGTGTCGGTGATATTCGGTTGTTGAAAAAACACCACCCCATACAATCGCATAATAGCAGTGCAGGGGATATAATTGGAGTAAATACGGCCGGAGATTGGCACCGAATGCGGCGTCCTAAACAAACAACCGCCGACAAGGAACTGACGAATCTCGCGTTGGGCTCTTGCATTCTAAGTTGAAATACGTAAATGTATAAATCTGGTAAGTATTTAGATATCCTATAACAATATCGATACTGAGCTTAGAATTTTGAATAAATAATTATTTTACTAAACATTTCAAAGAAATAACTTCAACATCAATCAAATTTCAACACATTTCAATATATGCCTGAAACTGCGCTTAACCTACGTATGTTACGAGCCTATGTATGTATGTACATAATACATATGTACATGTGGCACAGTTAAAGTTAGTGCCAACGATCACCTTCCCCAAAGTACGTATACATTCTCCCTCAACTCTGGCGGAAGTGCTATTAGCGCCCTAGTTTCTTCCTTTCTCCCCCCTCTCAGTGTCTCCTCAATATAACGACATTAAGACTTGTTTTGATAACTTAATCACATATTCTAGTAACTTATCAAAATAGTTATACCTGCTCTCAATCCACTTCGACGTTTGTAAAGTGAGTAGCGAGAAGAGTGAGGGGAGGTCCGCTGATTGGACCAGACCCCATGCAGTTTGAGACGTAAATTTAAACCACTATTAATCTTCAGTACTGGGTTATTGCTGCGTTTTCTGGAGACCAATATCTGGTAGTAAAAAAATTAAATTGATAAAAGGGATAAAGAAAACGAAGAAGAAGAAGTTGATGATGATGTACGTTGGAGAGCTTTAGTTTAGCATCGCGCGGCCGGAACTGGCCAAGGAACAGTAACAATTGGAGCATACCTTGTGTGAATCAGTGTATTTGCAGCGAGTAGCCACCCGCCGGGGTGTATCAGATCACAAAGCAAGTAATGTCAAGAGCTCTAACCTACTTTCGGTACCGTTCAAGTGAGACAGCGCGCAGCTCAGCCTACCTCGCACGGCTGCGCCAGAGCCTCTATGCAACGGGAACTAGTTGTTTAAAAGGCCGTACCGCGGTGTTATTGGTTATAAATTGGTCATAATATTATGCTTATTAGGTACATACTCTTTCCCTAAGCCATGGCACTTATAATGTAACTAGCGAAATGTGGGAGTACTGCACATCTCTGCCTACCCCTTCGAGAATTATAGGCGTGATATTACGTGTGTCCATTATTAGAATGATATAGAGAATTGAAGACGATGTTGTTGATGTTTATTTATGTCGTTATGTGTCAGTAATGCTCATGATAACGATACCGAGAGTCACTTATTAATATAATTCCATCCTCACGTTAGGTTCCGTACAGAGAAGACAGGAAGCATACCGCATATATAAATACCGAAACATTTCTATCCTCAAACCTCACGTGCTATGTACCTCTATGTATAACGACACCTATTACAAGCCGAGTGCAACCTTTATAAAGCGGTTTATTTTTCATTTTAAACAAGTGGGTAATAGAAACACACACATCCTAATAGCCAGCGTGCGGGAACTGGAGCAAGGTTCCCCCTTTGTGTTCCCTGAATATGTCGCTGTCGAGTGTACCGCAGTGGGAGAACATAAGACGCTCGACTGCAATAAGAATTCGCTTACGTAACTTGCTCTCCGCGTGTGGTTATAGAAGAATGGTGCTTTGAATAGGGAGAAGTACACTGTATGGTTACATTTGTACTATCGTTTAGTATTTATTATTAATATTATAAACTGTTGATCGGTACAATTAGGTTAAATTAGAGGTTTGATGCAACTCTCGGTCTAGCAGTCTAGATTACCCAACCACTGAAACAAGCCATTAGACTTGACTTACAGCATGTACTTAGTACCAACCGTAGTAGTACAAGACTAGTTTCAGATAGATGTTTGTCCAGCACTAGACTCAGATAAGCCGATGATAAGTATAATATTATAATTATGCTTATGGAGCAATCTTTGAATACTTAGAACTTGCTTGCCCACCTCCCTTTGCGCAATATTTACATCTTATTAACACAGATCTCATATTAATATTTTTTGCATGACCCTCATATTTTAATTCTACTGATTTTTATAAATAAATTTCATAGCACACTAAGACTTTCAAAATTATTAACCGTTTTCACAGTTGCTAAGTAACAGACAGGGTTTCTATTTTTGCGTCGTATTACAGTCTCCCATAATAGGTATACAGTTCCTGAAATCTGATACAATGACCTCATCACGCTACCTCTCCATTGAATCGCAGATTGGGTCTCGTAAGGTAAACGCCCCCACATTTGAAATTACAATACGCGGAATTAAATCCGTTTCGGTACTAGTTTGATGACGAGATACCACCAGCGAGTGGACTAGAAATATTCGTTAACAAACATTAACGGTTGTCAACCCGCACTGGGCTAGCGTGGCTGACTATGCCCCTTAATTTACTCATTCTGCGAGGAATCCTTTGTCCAACAGTGGATCAATAAAATTGTTAGGATAAAGGGTTACGAGCTGTTTCGTAACAATTAGTACTCTCTGCCTATTCTGTACGAGTGCTGGAGCTGGCGGGACAGAGTATTAATAAATATAATAATTAGTTTTATTGAATGGTCCTGGAATATTTTGTTAAATTATTTGTGTCTGCCTCGTTGGTCGAGTGGTGGTAAGCGCAGCGGTCCTGTTTTCAATTCCCGAATCAGTTATTTTGTGTACTACCGTGCTCTTTGTGACCGAGAAGAAAACTACTGTATATATCCCTACGTTGGAGTTAGATGACGTTTTTAAGCGATAAAATCGCTCATTGCTCAGAGTAAATACAGGTTATATGTTACCTACGCATTAAAAATCATTTTACGAGTAAAATGTATTCATTTAAAGGGGAACAATTAAGAATCAGGGCGGACGGTATTTTCCAATACATGAATGTAAAATAGCGATATGAATACATATGTTTATAAACTCGGAACGAATTATAATCAGAGCGAATATTTTTAAATACACAACTGTACTCAGCGTTTTAAATAAATATTATAAATTGGCATTATAGTTGAGTACTCGACTGTACCTTATTAATGTAGTTTATGCATTATAATTAAATATATCACTGTTTTACGTTGACTACTCGACTGTACTTAATATAAACCTTGTTGCCGAATAATGAACTGTTTGCAAGTACTCCTATATGTTCTAAGGGTATATCTTATTGTCTCGTTTTGAGATAGGATGGACTTGTTGTCGGAACGTATAGTTTTTCAGTTAATTCTGCATGTATTATATCTAGAATTCGATAGATAAAGAAAATGAGATTTGTTATATTTATTACAATTAGATAAATAAAAAATGTACGCTAATATCTAGGAGCATACATGGGAATGTGCAACACAATTAATTTGCTTATTTTCTATTTATACTGATGTATTAATATTAAAAAGATAAAACGAATAATAGATAAATAACCAAAATAAAAAAATTGATTAATAGATATATTACATAACATTCAAAATATAGAGAATAAACTAATATTAAGATCATGAATAATTAGATAGAAATGAACTATAGAAATCAGTAATAATGTGAATATTAATATATCATTAAATTATTTACTAAAATAATATATCATATTTGACTGCCTCGTTGATCAAGTAGCTGCAAGCACGACTGCCAATCAGGGAGGTCTTGGGTTCAAATCACTGGTCGGGTACTATTGGATTTTTCTCTGTAGTTTATAACTACAAGTAGTGACCTGGAGTATGGAATGGTGCCCGGTATATGGCAATAGGCTCACCGCCTATTCCATGGAACTTAAACGTAACTGGTGAAACATGGAAGTGTATTACATTTCTCTGCCTACTCCTTCAGGGATTACAGACGTAATGTTACGCTTTTTTGATTTTAAATTATCCAATATCCATTTGATCCGGAATACAAGTAACAAAATGTACTGACATCATTCTGTAATAAAAAAATATTCATTACAGAGCGTAAATGTAGAGTAAGAAATAATCCTAACTGAATGCATTTCAAAGGAATCTCACAGCATAAAAGTCCTTTGATCGGAAAGAACCGAATGTATAGACGAGTGCACAAGTGTAATTCTCACAAAGCTTCGAACAGTCTCATATGCACGAACCGTAAAAAATTAGCCACTTTTTTCTTAATACTATTACAATCCATTACCGTCACAGACGCTTTGGTGGTTAAACACTTTAACCAGATTATGAACAAGAAGAAACATTATAATCCAAAAATATAATGGTCCCTCAGCTAATATACTTAAGGTTTAAATTCGCATGACAAACGTTTTAAACCGCTTTTATCGCGCAAGTAAAGTCGGATTACTCATTGTGAGGAAATAAATCTTATTTCGTACCGGTGGCTGATGTTTTTTGGTGAAATTTGTGACTTTACAGCTTAACAATATAATTGTATCAATAATATTTTATTCAGTACATACTCATTTAAGTTAATTAAAACTAACTTAATTACTAATTAAATTTATGCATGTATAAGTATACTGTTTAAATACATTAAATAATATTTCAAGGTGTTGCAAAAAATCTCGAAAATTTCTGGTAAATTGACCTAACAGACAAGAATTATAAGGGCAGTCATAATCGAAGCCCTTTAATTTTTCAATATTACGACGAATTTACTTTTATCGTATTTTGGGAGGACCAGGACCTCCGCACTACGGTGGCACAGTCCCAATTGACAAATAACAGTGCCAATATAATTTGATAGGTTATGACACTATGATATATGGATATGTTAGGGAAAATTTTCCAGTCGCATTGAAATCTGACAATACCTCAGCATTCCTTGACTTTTTGGTTCAATCAAATGACTCAACTACCCCTGTCCATGTGAATGGCATGTCCTTTGCATAGATAGGTACGTTTTCTGCTATTTTCTTTTATATATTCACATCTTCAAAACCCGAGTACACTCTACAGGTTCTTGTAACAAATGCACAAGCGTTCTAGATTAATACGAATAATCTAAGTCCCGGAGAAGCAGAACGTGATCAAAGCGAGCGAGTGAGCCGCTTTGACCGTTCATTCAGAACCGCATGCAGGCTCTGAGAAGGTCACTCGGCTGTGAGACTTCAGTTTTTTTTTCCGTTGGGCTGTTTTACACATTACCTAGTTTTTATGTGGCCAGCTACTTTTATAGACTTGATACGAATGGGCATGTAGGTCTATCTTCATAAATATAGGATACAGGCGTGATGTTACGCTATAGGATATATATTTAGTTCAGAATATAACCCTCGGAAACCTGTCTGAAATATCAAGGAACTGTACAATAATGTTTTTAACCTCATTACTTTTAATTAGTGGCAGATTTTGTGTTCGTTATCAATTAGTGATGGGCACATAAACATAGTTGAAATATATCTAAGCTTTGAAATTCATACCACAACCTGTTATTCTTATTGGTGCATCAGTAAGTCCTTTGACATCCTGTCTCTGATTATATAATAGTTTTGGTAATCCCCTTCTAAAAGTGTTAATTGTATTCATTAAGAAACCAATTCAAGAGACATCATGTTCTACAATGCAAAGTTGATTTCCGTTTAAGTCCTCACTCCGCTGTATTAAAATCATATCTTCAAGTTGTTTTTGACGTTCATCCTGCCTGACGACCGGCCAAAGTTTTGGACCGCACGGTTGCTTGAAAGAAGTCGCTTTGGGGACAAACCCATAACTTAAATTTATTATACAAACATTTTCCATTATTTTGAATCCATTCTTGATTACAACTTTTCCAGTTACAGTGACTCACCAAGGCTGTCTCCGTGAACTAGCAGTGAATGTATGAGTAGCGAGGCAAGTTACGTTTTGCGCTCTGTACGCTTATGTCAAACATGACTCATGCAATGAGGTTATTATTGAAAAAACAAAGCACGAGTACTTTCTCTTACTCACCCTAATTGGACCACAAACTCACTGAATTACTCAGAAATTCAGATGCAATCATCGAATTCAAAAAAGGCGTAAGCGATGCATCTGATTCCTAAAAAAATGGACCTTATTTAAGAATTGCAAGGATTTATTTTTGCATGTTGGCCGGAAGGTTGTAAATTCTTTGTTTTATTACTTTATTGTTGGGAGGAAAATCCAGCGCAAAGCCTGCGATGAATGGGCCCCCCACCAAAAGCGCAACCAGTTTGAGTCGGAATGCAATATTAGTGCACCGCGACCCAGTGGCCGAGTGATTCACGTGACGGGCGCACAATACCGACATGGGTCAAGTTCACTTTCCTTTGGATTGTTTAGATATATAGGTGATAAACGTTTTGATTGTTTTTAAAATTTTCTTCATTTGAAAATATAATAAAAAAATGAACTTACGTTACTTTTTAGTAGCTGAATAATTGCTTATTTTACTTTTCAAACTAGCTGTTAATGAAGGCATGAGAAGAATAAAGTTTGTTTTTAAGTTGACATAATTTTGAAGAATTTAGTTTAGTAGTTTTTACATTTCTTCTACTATCTACATTTGACTGAATACTGCAGTACATATACATGAATACAACACAGAGTTAAGTTTAAGGTAGTCATAAAAATAAGGGCGATATTAAAAATCGGAACCAGAGATCTATCAAGATGTGCCTCTGAGAATCGAATGAAACGCGTCCAAAACAATAATTTCAGCAAAGCAGTTAAATTGGACGTTAAACAAAAGCCATCAAACTGTACCCTCCTCATCCACTATTGGCCTTAATCGGTCGATTTAGTTTATACTTAGCGGCCGCCATATGTAAATGCAGCGGGTCCTTCCAAGAACGCGCCATGTTGCTCCCTAATTATTTTTAATTGCCGCGAGCACAGACACGACGCATACGGCCTTCGGAAAATAAAGTTTGTAAAATTTTTTTCGCGTCTAGTCATTGGAACGACGATTGCTCTGCAAATGAGTCATGACGGCTCCGGGGGCAGGCAATGAGGTGTAATCTGATGTAGTGGATACAGTGCTTTCAATGGTAATATTATTTTTTTTATTTCAAAGGAAGTACTCTCGTGTGCCAGCTAGACTGCGGTGAAGCTGTATATCGTGCCCTTGGCTACAATAAAACCACGAATTTTGTTACTCTTTCTATAGTTATTCGTTATTTAAAATTTTGCTGGAATATTCACATGTCACCATTACACCATATACATTCCCTAGAAAGTTTATCCTATATTTTGTGTTGTAAACCTAGAAAACAATACAATGTAAATACATATAGGTATTTGTGTGCAAGTTTTTTGCACGTATGAGCAAAAAATGTTATTACGTGTACTCGTATATATGTATACATATAGTCGTATCGTATTGTGTATTAAAACAAAAATGGTAACAGCCAAGTCACTATCAGTCGGTTCGTGTGTTCTTTTTTAATAACATAGTTTTTGTACCTGCGCCCGTTTGTTCGTAGAACAACAGGCCGATCGTAAATCAGTAATGGCGCCCTATTATTTGGGTTTGTGCGCATAAATTTCGGCATAGAGGGCGGTAATTGCGAGCCGGGCGGTGCTTGCGCCGCGGGAGGTGCCATTACAGTGGAGATTACTGCGTAATAATGTGCTGTTGCCTTTATTTTCAGTTCATCTGGCTAGTCCCGACTATTATTGCTTCATTATAATCTACTCTTTTATAATATGTATCGTCTTTCCACATTCGGATCGCCAAATCGAAAAGAATATTTTCTTATAAATACTCCTTAAAACATTATATGTATATACCAGAAAGTCGGAGAAATTAAATATTTTGCAGATATTATTTCTTTATGATTATTCTTATTTCCTCGATCATTCTTCGAAAAGTCATAGGTCAGATCAGTGGTAAAACCACCCCTGTTTTTATGAAATGTTCTTTTAGTTTCATACTACTCTACATTCTTAATATCCCGTATGCATTTAAATATAATAAATCAGGACCATCTGTAGTCTACTGTACCATCTCGTCTGAAATATAATAATAATCATCATCATCAGTCTATTCACGTTCACTGCTGAATGCGGTCTCTCGTGGGGGTTGTTGCCAATCGTCCCCATGCAGAGAATGCGCGTTAGAGATCGCAGAGCACGGTTTCTTGCACCGCCTACACTGCTGCCCATCGGCGGCCAGGATATGTAGCCTCCTAAACAGGCGATATCATACCGCGATCAGTCAGCGATCTGATTGTTATACACAATGTATTAGTAAGTACTAACACGCTATCCTCTATAAAAACGTCCAATGTCGATCCTCCGTCGGCTGGCTGTCTCTACAAATTATAATAATACTTCGACTCATTACTTAGAATATACAAATATAGAATAAAAAATTTGATTTAGTCATAGCAGGACGACTTTTTCATTTCTTGTTTAATTCCATCGTTTGTACTAATTAAATTTAATATTAATCGTTTCGCGTCCAAATAACAATTAAAATTATTGACAATTACAATGTTATGTCATTTGGTAAAAGGTATATTAATAATAATAATAATTTGAATATCAGGCTCATATACATGCGCGTAAACATGCAATCCTGTCACGGTCCTCTCTCTGTGCTAAATCGTGGGCGCGCAGCCTTACGTAGGTTCTCTACAATATTCGTAAGATATGTAAGCTTACCAGCCCATAGGTGAAAGTATTTCAGATTACAGCCTTAAACCGAATTATATAAGAAATAGCTAATAGATGCGGGTACTAAAGGGGACCAAAGCTCAACTATCTTGACCAAATAGATCAGATACTAACTTGTGGGGAGGCCAGAAATCTCCAAAACATAATTATGTGCTTGTCTGAAAAATGTGATGCATATAAAAAAAAAACATTTATTAGAAGTTATTAGAAGAGAGATAGTTACCAGTCGTTGCTCTGCCTACCACAGAAGACTAGGGTGATGCTATATTAGTAATAATGATAAAATTGTAAAACGAGAAAAGAGTGATAGATTGATAAAAGATTTGATTCAAAAAACAAGTAAGCCGAAACGGCTAACTAAATGAGCGCCACGTAAAGTGTACAATATAAAAATGATGTGTTTCGTTGTTCCGAAGCCTCGGTTATTAATTCCTGGACTCGATTACCGAGCGTCAGTCAGGATTACGAAACCCGCTCACATCGGGGCGCGCCGCATTAACTCTTTGTTCCTTCATGCGCTTGCCCATAGCTGCGAGCTTTTTTGGCGATCCGTTACATTTATATGTATGTTGGGACTCAACTGAATGGACCGCAGTTCATTTAGAATTTTTTTTTAAATTGCTACATCGATAGGTTCACTTATCAATGAATACGCTCACCCCATACTCCATAGGGCGAATAATAAAACAGGTAAAAAATTAAACTATTATACCCTACAAAGCTCTTCGGGATAATCCAAGTGTTATGTTATGTTATATTTATATACAGGGTAGGCAGAGAACACCGAGCGAACTATATCCTTAACATCTTGAGGTGCTTTTCCTACATTTATCTTTAAATTATAATGTGACTTAAGTCCGCAGAGTAAGTTGTCTATTTTTCCTGATGATTACCATTTCTTACCGTATCATTCTTTGTTGATGTTTTTGTTTATTTGGTCTGACGAACTGAAGAAGACAGTGAGAAGCTGCAAGATTCGGAAGGCCCAATGAGGAAGGAGTGGCTCCGATTAGGGGAGCAGTGTTCAGCAGTGGATATCTAGAGGGTGACGATGATGATGACCATCCATTATCGGCCGTAAGCTTACAGAATGAGATATCTTGTACGTTGATATCGTTAAGGAATTATGACTCTACATATACATAGCTAGTACTACTTAACATATTATATTATTATGTAGAATTGTTTTACATTTTTGGTAACTGAAATACTGAATACAAATAAAAAAAACGTAGAATTTAGTTTCTAAAAATAAATGACTTGACAATTTCCTTTCACATTTCTTTTCAGTACTTTTGACAATTGCTTAACAATGCCAACCTGGCATTGCTATGTACAATCTTATCGTTAAAACAAAGTAAAAAAAAATGTACTGTCATCTTATTCTTCCGGCAATACACAATAATGGCGACAGTAGCTCGCGCACTTTTGCATGCTTTGTATTTTTTTTCTCCCATTTCGCCACGGCTTCCATTTTCTTCGCCACTTTTGTCATTGTTAAGTGCGACTTTAGTTTGGTCAATTTGATTATTGCTTTCATATAGCATTCACGGTAGATTAACAAATACTGTAAACATAGAAAACAGTTTTAAAGTACTTTTACATTGTTAATAAACTATTTTTCGAATACCAAGCATTTGTCCTATTATAAAGATTATTACATGTAAATTTATGTATAACTTTATTATTTGCAACAAACATAAACATTACATTTTACTTTTGGAAAGCAACTTTAGTTTCTATCGTGTGATATATACTATACTCAATATAAATTATTTTTAACATAAGTATTTATTATTTACTGTACATATAACTTTAAATAGTACATATATACAGAAGATATTACTTTATTTTTTTGACACAAAATGATAAGATTGTAATTGAATATCACTTGTAATGTGCGAAAATTGTGATGCACGATATCCCAAAATTCCATTCACACACCGTAATGCGTTGAGTTTAAAAACCCAAGGCTCAAAGAATTAGCGAATACCGACGGCCGACACGTAAAAAATGTATTAGATATTAAGCCAAATATAAATTCTCAAACTCCATTAAACCAAAACGATTTATTTCTTGGACCTTACCGTACATAAAATGTTATAACTCCCTTGTGTTTGCGCAAGTGGATCTACTCTATATCGAAGTCGAAATCTGAAGCGCAACGTGAAAGAAAACTATCACGTAAAATTCATTGCTTGTCACGCTGCTTTGTAAATCACGAATGTTGTAATAAAAACAGCAATGTATTCTTTCGAAAATAAAATAACACGTACGAAAAAATAAATCTAGCAATGAAGTAAAGGCACAGCTACACACACGTACAAAGCGTGTTCGCATAAATCACACATATGTAACCTCAGGTACCGAAAGTTAATTGCCTTCGTATGTTCAATGTTCGTTCTACCTGTGAGTGTGACGCAGGGTGTGGACAGGCAGGTTAGAAATAGTTCTTTTTTTTATTTATACGCTGTACTCGCATTTGTCTTGCGCCCGCGGCGCCATCTTTTTCTTTTGTCTCCACGATTAACCTCATGGCGATCCCAATTAGCAATTATCAGTAGGTTGTTTCGACACCGACACTTTTAAAAGTAGAGACAGCGATAAATTAGGAAATGTTTTATGTATTATACAGCATGGTCGTGTAGTGGACACGGAATGAAATTAAACTACAAAAATTTAAAAAGTATATATGTCTATGTAAGGTACCGTTTGGCGTTGGGTAGAACAAGTGTTTTTATCGCTTCACGGGTTATTTCACGAGTTTCTATTGGTCCGCGTCGTCACAGGTTTCTATCCCAAACCAGAAGAGGCTTGCTATGATATTCTAATGTAGATTGGTAGAAAATGTGCAGATATAAATTGGCGAGCCAAAAACCCTCAAATTACCCCTAAGGGAGTATTATTTCCTAGTGCTAACTAACCTGACGCAGCTTAAAATCAACACCCAAAATAAGTTGAATTAGATATCCTTTGTAATGTGAAAGCGCTGACAAAGTGCAACACTATTATAGTGCATCACTATTATAAAACTCGTTTAACACTATTCGTATAAAACCAAGCGTTCCTCAATTTTACACGCTCTGCCGTCTGCAACTACGGTAGTGCCTCGAGGCATTACACTTTGGAACTTCTTTTATAATTAGAACCACAATTGAAAAATTAACTAATTCAATCTTCTATTTTAATTTAGGGTAGTTATATTATATTATTTTAACTACTAAATACACTCGGACCCCAACATGAAGTATACTTTTGACGATGTGTATTGAAAATATAAATGCCTTTTAAATATAATACTGACAGTCACAAATTGTTATGAAAAAACCCTATTTCAAGTTGTAAATTGTTATATTTGATTTCCTCTAGTGATGCAACAATTTATAACCTATATAAAGTTTAATAGCAGCCCTTTAGGTAGAGTTCACCTGCGCCAACAACAGGGGTGGAACTATTAATGCTGCTAAACTCTACTTCGTGTTGTTGCGGGTCAATACGAAGAGATGTTCCACAAGTAGGGTTTCAGTTATATCTGACAATGGTTGTAGTTAGACTGCAGTGAGCACCAAATATCAGGGTATAAACTAACGTCATATTTTAATTTACTTGTACTAAAAACTACATAGAAATATTATAAACATCTCAGATCATATCTGAGATAGATAATAATAGTCGCAATATCTTATAAATCGTAACATCAACCCTATTTAGAGTTGAAGTCAAATAATAATAATACCGCTCTATAATGTTGCTCTACCCAATCTCTACATAGAGACAAACAGCTCGTTTCATTCTCCGGGGTGAGTAACGTCGAGTACCTGGAACCCTCGGTAATTTTTAATTGACAAAGAAAAAACTCAACCCGACCGATTTTATACAGGGAATTTATTTTATTACTCGTATTAGTTACCCGTCTGTGTGGGTGGGTTGTGCCGAACTACAAAATATTTTAGTGGAGATATATGTACATACACTAGAGGCTACACGGAATCCACGGAACCTTCTGGAAGAAATTAACTACAGTATTATTGGTGTTTAAGCAATCATTCCCCAAATACATTTATATGTAGGAAATG
>DWMG01001343.1:0-15453 GCA_018244855.1 Elbella merops
GATGTGAACGGGCCAGAGGAGGGAAAAAAAGGCCTTAACCCTCTCAATAAGAGAGGAAACCCGTATTCCAACAGTGAAATTGTAAAGGGTTAAAAAAAAAAAAAAAATATATATATATATATATATATATATATATTTGTACTATCACCTATAATACTTATGTAAGGATCGATGTGGTTACGGATAATTAAAATTTGAAACAATTTATCATAGCAGAGAGATATAGCATACATTTATATAGTTAACAACAAAATGTTAAATAAAAATGATATATTCCATCAGCTGTGCGAATCTCATAGGTACAGTTGAAGTAGACCCCGACAAAAAAACCAATAGAAAAAATATTAAGTAAATTGATAAAAGTATTAGATCATTATTATTATAATCGTTGTTCAATTGTTTCACATGAGTACCATTTGCAAGATGAACTGAGACTTGTCGACGTCGACGTTTTGCAAAGTTAGACAGTCTATCATCAGATGTATAATAATCTAGTTGCAAACTGTGTTCGAAACTGAAACAATGTAAGAGAAATAGGGTGATCATGATGTTGACTTGTTTCCTGACTAACAAAACGGAGTGAGGAGGTTATGGATTATGGTAGAGGTAATGGGTTAAATTTTCACCCACAATAATAATAATTAAAATCTTACACATGGAGTTTCTTAACTGTCTCGTTACCATATCACAAGGACTGTCTTATTTGGGACTCAATATTGTTGGCCGAATGTGGTGGTGTCGAAAGATAATTTTCTTTTGTGACTTTAATCAATTACGTAGCATAAGATTACCTCCAGATAGATGGAGTGACACAATAGATATAAGATATCCGTAAAGTGGCTGGTAGTGATTGCATGTGGAAAGCTGACGATGGAACTCTATGGCATGTCTTTGAAAAGATTTTAATGAACAATGAGTAGTTTCATAACTTATGAAGCAGCACACAGTAGACAAACGTAATGACCGTGCGTAACTAGCCTTCCTTTTGGAGCATCAAAATGTTTTATTCCTTACAATAACTTAACACACAAATACGATGACAAAATAGCAGTTTGGCAATTTACGTGTACATTCTCTACAACTGGAACTGATTTAACGGTAACAGTTAGAAATGACTGTCGGGAACCAGAAATACTAACATTGAACAAGGGAAACGTATGATAGGAATATTCCAATTGATCCTCTATCACATTAATGAAAATTGCTATTCTCTGAGCTACGGCTCCCCAAAGACGTAATATAATATGAGCTGGATAAGAAAATTATATAAAATTGTACATTGATTGTATACTTGTGTCCATTAATAAGGCAACCTTGTCGACAAAGTTTGTATCTGTCATACTCTGCTATGAAAAAAGCCAATGCTAGGATAAAAGAATCTTTGCACATAACAGCGTCAGTCCTTTCACAACTCTATTGTGACATAAATCTTGGAAAATTCCAACAAACTATTCGTTTTACCGGCTTAGCCACTAGAAACTAGCAAATTAGAGCGCTTTGCCTGAGAGTGCACTTCAGTATAGTGTTGTCTCACTCACACATGGAACAAATCTGAGTACTGAATGGGTATACTTGGTGCATTTATTCTGCTAAAAACTACAAAGAACTGGCGAGCCAAGAAGCAAAATGAAAATTAAATAACATAAAAAAATACAAATGGTTAACGATAAGATAAACACAAAATTAGTAATGAAATAAGTGAAAAATGTGGGAAAAATTTGGAAATAGAGATAATACGAGATCAAAAGACAGATATAATATCTGGATTTTTGTTAGGCCATGGACCTTAAAAACTTCAATAAATCTACCGAAGTAAAGTTGTTTTGTCCAAGGCCTGATTGCATTCGAATAATGTTTTCATTTCGAGCTTTTTTAAAGTGTTTTTATTGGACGTTGTTTTCCTTCACCGTTATAGTAAGTGATATTTAATCTTAAAACAAACTTTCTTGTAATAAGTTTCGGGCCGGGATAGGAACCCAGGATCCCCGGAGTAAGTCGCTCGCTGTATTTAAAAACCACTAGGCTGTCATTGCTTTTTTGCTGTGTAACAAACACAGACAGTATTCTTTAAAATGAGGGATATCGTGATTGATAGTATGGTCTTCCTGATGGAAGTACTTCAATAGAGATGGTACGAGTATAATACTCATCTTTAAAATTGAAGTCAATCTCGATTTAACTTTCTTTTTCAATCAAATCAAATACGGGGCTCGATGGCATTCATTATTTTTTGTTCAACAGTGAACAGGTTCATTCTGATGATGAATTATTATCAGATGTTTTCCTTTCAGTATAACTGTAATTTTTCCTCTATCACGTATTAATGAAATATTATAATAAGTAACTTATCGTAAGCGAATCCATATCTACCAGTACTCGTATGTAATATATAGTCAAATATATATATAAATTCAAAACGATGAATGATTAGTTTGAAAATTAGGGTTTCCAAAATCCAAGGTACATCAAAACCGTTTTTGGACAGACAATTCCAAAGGGTCGGTAATTGAGACGTTGGGACGTAAGGGACTATATTTTAAGGATTGACCTCCGAGCTTCAATCTTGTAGGTCTATTCACATTAGAGTGACGTGTGCGAAGGGCTGGATGGATGATCGTTCCAGACACAACGGGATGGCGTAATGTAGAATGAATTAAATAAGGCGACGAGTGACATTTTGGTAAAAGGTTTTCTCGTTATATTGTAGGTCCTAAAATTTAATATAATGAATACTACCGCTACGCTCAACGATTTGTGGTAAGGAAAATAGTGTTTAAAAAAAAGGTAAATATGTAGGTTTAAATTGTGAGATCTTAGAAAGAACGCTGTTTCAATATAATTGTTATTATCGTCACGCAATAAATAAATAAAATAATATACACTCTAAAGTTTATATGTTAATGTAAATTCTGTTATTTGTAATAAATAAACTGGTGAGTGTCTAAGGTATTTAATATTACGATTGGTAAGTATCATGCTACAACATGGTGTTGTCTGTCGCGAAACTAGCAAAACTGCGCAGCCCGAAGAGCTTCGTGCTGCCGCGACCAAATATGAAATTTTCAGTTTCAGCATATTATACATAAATATTGCTAAACATTCTCCTTAAAAGCCCATAATATCGCTTTTATCGGCAACAGCGTTACGCAACCCATGCGGCCCGGTAAATGAGGAGAAAAATTTCTCAGGTTTTTTTTTTATTAACGGATAGATAACTTCGAATCTTTTTACCCCCTCTGGGAAATAGCCAATAAAATGTCCTTCGATTATAGTTCTCTTTTAATTTACTCATATTTCTATGGATTGATATTTTTTATTGAAGGAAGTTTAACATATGTTAATTATATAATTGATCGGATTATACTGATAGTTAAAAATTACGGTATAGTTGATTCAAAAAAGAAATGGTGACATTTGAAGAAAGTAAAAAAAATACAGTCTTTATACAACTTTTAATACGGTTAATCATCGACATCATTTTCATCAGCGTTATCAGTACCATTATCATTGCCATCATCCGCCCGTAATCGTCCACTGCAGGACATAGTTCTCTCCCATAGTACGCCACTGAGCTCAATCTTCAGCTCTTCGCATCCAACCACTACGAATAAACTATACAGTATGGGTTACATGGGTTAGCAAAATAAGGTTAATTAACTGATTACATGATGAAAAAATATATGACTCGCTAAAACGTGACGTTTATTTCAAAATTCTTACGACACAGAGCTGATATGGTGAACATTTTGCTGTTATGACAAACAATTTTGCATATTCTGTTAATACGGAATATAAAGGATACAGAAATAACAAAGTATTTTTTCATGAACGTGATCGATATGTTACAGTTGATGAAATAATTTAAAATTTTGAGGATTAAGTTTCTCTATTAAAATGATAGGACAGAATTGATACAATTATAGGTGTATCGTAAAACATAGGTCGAATTTTGTAATTTTTTTTCACATAATACATTTTTATGAAATGATAATGTCTATTATGTTGTGCGGTTAGCTATTCATCGAAATCCCTTATCAACATGCACCCCGCATTCTACACGAAGTCCTGACAGAATGAATCGTCTTACACTCACCACCATATAAATTGTTAACCTGTTTCGTTGTATACGTGCAAGGGGTCCTTTATTGCTCTTCTGGAGCTAAACCCCGGATTTATGTTCGGCGAACGAAATTAGTATGTATATTTATTATGTACAAATACTTTCTAGACTTTTTCGAACCAACGACTTCAATATGTGTAGCCCAAGTTATTGTTATGTGTTTCGACGAGTTCATATATGTATGTACAACAAAAATATAGAATCGTCCTTTAGAGAGTTTAACTAAACAAAAATGCATGAGTAAATTTAATTTATCTTGTTAAAAATAATTATAACTTGACTCCCATCTCAAAGACAAAGAAGCCCACAAATTACTAATTAATTAAAATTACATTAAAAACAACAGAACAACACTTTGCGTTTTATGATTATAAAGTATTTTTATCATTATATTGAGAATATAACAAAATAATACATAAATGTATTACATCTATAAACAAATAGGTAATTCGTATAAAAAGGACTGAAATAAAAAAAAATACAAATTTAAAGTGGATAAAAATTAAATTCGATAACAAAAAGCGTACTGGATATCTAGTGTTGCTTTATCTGAAGCGAAGTGACCTGCCCCCAATGGATGTGAACAATTTTCGGTACATTCAAGAGGACGAACTCAAACGAAGTGGGTTTGCTCCTATATTACATTTCTTTCCAATATTCTGTGGTGAAATGGTAAAAAAAATGTAATTTACACTTTTTTCTCATTTCATAAAGATAATAAAATATACATTACTAACATTTCATAAGCTTAGATTGAATTTCATTACCTTAGATTGTCATGTGTTAATGACCACAGATGAACAAAAATTAAGAAATTATTCGAATTTAATCGAATAAAATCACTTTTATGGTATAATCAACATTAAGGGGACATACAGACAGTAAATTCTAATTTTTTTCTTAATTTACTACCGCGTTGAAATGCGGCCTCAACTGAGGATACTCGGCGAGAAACAGACTGTTTTATTTTTCTTTTACTTCTTCATTAGGATTTCTACGTCTGTTTTTGTCTTCAGGGAATTGAACTGAACGAAATAGAACATCCAATTAAATATTTATGGAACATCTAAAATAGAAGCGGAAATCATAAGTTCCTCATATGTTATCAAATAGAAACCATAAGTGTATTTCATATGTTTTCATCCACAAACCATTAATTATTAATAGAATCGGAAGGGATTTTAGTTGTTACCTTATAACTTCTAAGAAATTGTACGTTGATTGCACTTGCAGATATTTAATTTATAAAATAATTGTACATTATATTTGTAAATTATAATTAATTTATATCCGCCTTCATCAATCCTTCCATCATCCCTCTGTTGACATCGAATTTCTTCTGAGCATGAGAAGACTTAAGGACATCGTCTCCTATATTGGTTGAGTGCTAATTAGCTGACTTCCCATGTGTTAGAGAAAATTCAGTGAAAATTTCCTCCTCTCATTCATCTCAGCATCATCATCATCATTAACCTATCTCAGTCCACAATTGAACATAGGCCTCCGCCAATGGGCACCATTGCACTCTGTCCTCGGCTTGTCGCATCTAGCATCTAGCATCGGAGGGCTTGGAGGATTCTTTTTACATAAATCCAATTAAATTATGCGCATCAAAATGCGTAGGTTTAATATTATCCATAAAAGAAATAAAAGTGACTTCCGCTGTGATTGATTAATTATTAAATATTTAAGCTGTGCGATTTAAATCATATTTAATCACTCGCCGGCAAGTAATTATGTAAATTTTCAGATTAAGGGGTTGAATATTAACAAGCCTCGAAACAGTCAAGAAAAATCTTCAAGGCCATGTTTTTTATTGTGCTCGTTATATTATAAGCCCAGTTCAATTATGAAAAATGTAAAAAATGAACCTAAAAACAAGATATATAACTAGCTCTATGTTTGTTCTTTACATAGAGCAGCCAAAAATTTCTGTTTATAAACACAAATAGGAAATTTGAAAACATTGAGCTCCAGTTTGAAAGAAAAATAGAACAAAAAATTCTTTTTATATCATATTGTCTTTTTATCATTGTATACGGTATCTTATTTGTACTGACTGCCACGTCGGTCCAGTGGTTGCATGAGCGATTATGGATCAGGAGGTCCTGGGTTCAAATCTCGGGTCGATTACTATTGAATTTTTCTAATTTAGAATTTCTATGAGTGACTCAAAGGATCTGTACCCGGTACAATATGCTCTCCACCCATTTCATGGGATGTAAACTAACTGGTGAAACGTGGGAGTATACTACTACACTCCTCTGCCTATCCCTTCGGGGATTACAAGCGTGGAGTTACGTTGCATTTAAATATTACAAAATATTTCATCTTAAACATGATGATTTACACAAATTGTTCTTAGTTATAAAAAAGCTGTTATTAACACTTCACAAAGAGAAAGTTTAACAAAAAGACTGATTATATTTGAGCGGTAATTAAAAAATCCAAGAAAGTGATACTAATAGGAATTGAGTTTTAACAATTGAACAGATCGGGCAAAAAAATATTCCGCATTTTGGCTAGAACCGGCGACTATCGCTGGCTAAAAGCCAACCGTTTACCTTTTCTGTAAAGCAGATGACAGGTACTCGTATTATCTTATTCCATTTTGCAGTCTTCATCAAACTTATTCAATACTAGCTATGCCCGCGACTTCGGTTGCATGGGAGTCAAAACTTTTCTAAAATTAAAGTAGCCTAAGTCACTCCTTATTACATCAGCAATCTGACAGTGAAAGTGCCGTCAAAATCAGTCTAGCCGTTCTAGAGATTAGCAGGAACAAACAAACAGACAGGCAGACAAAAATAGTAAAAAATGTTATTTTGGTAGGTATATGTACCGTGTATACATACGAGTACACATGCATTTAGTAAGAAGCATGTATTTTAATATTACAAATAGGCACTCTAATTTTGTTTATTTGTATAGATATAAAAAAAATTGCTTCTTTGAATTCGAAGTTATCACACTAATTATATTTGGGAATATTCCATTTCATCGTTTTGGTATGAAATGATGTCAGGCGCTATCGGCGTTACGTTTAATAAACGTTTTTAACGATGCTTGTCGAATTGTGTGTATATAATATGTAGAATCAAAACTATATTAACTACGATTTTACATAATATGTATTTTACATATTTTTTTCGTTTTATATTTTTAACGATTCCTAATCCCACCGGTGGCTAACGTTTTTTTTATTTTATTTAAAAAATGGACATGCTCGTCATATGACTTCAGTCTTCAGTGTCCAGACTTCAGACAATGGACAAATGACTTCAGAGTCATATGTAATATTTTATTTTCTTTACATAATTACATACATTACTGTCGTTATATAAATCCCGCCAGAATATCTGAAATGTTTAAAACCAAAGTCTGATTTTAAATATTCCGGAAATTCTGGTACTTACGAATTAATAGGAACAACTTCCAACTCTAAAATGGTTGGAATAAAACCCTATAAGAAAATTGTAATATATAGGTCGTTATATACGTTATAATTTCAGATATCTCTTAAATATTAAACTACTTACTATATCTCATTTTCAAAACTCTGGGTTATTTTTAAGAACTGTATTCCTTCCTAAGTTGAATTATTGTGCTATTACTACGCGTTTATTTTTAAATGTGCCATGAAATTCTTGGTAACTTTTGAGGTCGAATTTGAAACGCTTCGTGTGATACGTGTCTTTCCCCACCCTGCCTTTAAGTTGAGACGTGGTTATTGGAGCATTACGATTTTGCGGCAGAAAAAGGATTTTATAAATTCAGGTTGCCGCGATCAATCAAAGAAAAAAAAAATTCCGATGCCCTCTGGCATTGCGCCAACCGCTGGTGACTCCGAACCCGGACATTCCGGACAAGACAAGCTTTCGCATTTTTTTTGTGCAATGCGTCCTCTTTTACAAGCTGCGCGGCAGTGGTAAATTTACGACTAGTAGGCACCATTTAGGAATGTTTATCATAAATGATTTTTGGGGTGGTACCAAAAAACTTCAAGGTTACAAAAAGCTCTTTTGGTTCGTGGGTCAAATGAAACATTATCATTCCCACTGAGATTTTTAACCGGTTACATTTATCTTTTAGTCAATAATAATATAAAATTATATATTCCTCGAGAATTAACCTTGCCTGGTGGGACAATAAAAATGCCATTTGACCCGACACGGAATTCTATGGACTAAATTAGTTTGAAGCACTCCAATCGGCAGTATACAGATGCTGGGGTAACTTTTTAAAACTTTTTCATTCATAGCTCTGGTGAGGTTGCAGAAACCAAGCGATCTGTAAAGTTGAGTAGTCGGATGCGCTTCGGTCTTGAATGAATGGTCATTAGTGAAAAATATTCATGAGCGCTTTCGTGTTTCCTCCTTTTGAAAGTTATCTTTGAATGGCAATTCTCAAAATTCGTAACAGTCTTCATAAACAGTTCGTCATACTTGTCACTAAATCGCATTTTTACACCATCTATTCCATGGGACGTAACTAACGTAACTGGTGAAACATGGGAATGTATTATAACCCTCTGCCTATACGTTCGGGGATTACAGGCATTATGTTACGTTTTTGTGCTAAAGAAACGTGTTGGAAGAAATTCATGCTTTTCCTGTACAGGACAGTTATGTCTAACAGCCTGAGATAAGAAAATAAAATTTAAATGTAAATTGTAATTGAGAATTGTTATCCTCAAAAACAAACTGTTCTCAAAAGACTATCTGCCATCCTCAGTAGCTAGGCTCTCACTGAAAATATTATATATTTTGCAGCATTTTTGCGTGGGAGTGCTTGTCAAAGGCAAATGTTTCATGCGCTCCAGTTGGACTCTTGGCAGTGCCCAAAATTTCGGTCAAAGAGTAATTTTTATCTCCACATTTTAAGTACGAACGCATCACTTCAAAGTTCTTTAAAACTACTACTGTTGAAGTGTAAGGTTAAAAGAGACTTTGTCATCAGGTTCTGATGGCTTGTTTTTTGATTTACTAGTTTCTAATTTCTGGTTCCTTGGTTCTCATGTTGCACCCAGAGGCAACGTTGACCACGTAGCATTAGTTTAGCTATATACTGATTTTTTATGACGGTGTACTATAAAAAATACAATTTATATTATTTACATTAAATAAAAACGGTAATGTGTTGAGATAAAGGTAAAAGAATTGGTAAATGAAAAGAAGCAGGCCACCAAGAGGAAATAATAATTGTTAAGCGTGCAACATAGATATAATTACTGTACGGCCAAAGTATTTTTGTTCGTGTGACGGGTATAGACTTTTATTGTACTCTTAAAAGCCTTCTCAGATTTCCACGATACCTCCGCCGTAGACACTAAAAGTTTCTCCAAATAAAACGGGATAAAATCCGTGGCTTATATTCGCGATCCCACAAAAACGCTAAAAGTTTTGGGCGACAACGGCATTAGATATTCATAAATTCAGGCCGAAAGGGCACAAGGAAGGTTCGGGTTAGTCGGGATCCGCCGCCACATTATACCGTTCAAGCCTCGTTTGACTAATGTTGTTTACAGAAGTTCTTAAATACTTTGAGTACGCCTGAATTACTAGTACTCCATACAAATGCAGTTGTTTATTTGCTTGGACATTCAAAATGTGATTGTACTCGTAGTACATGTTTATATTGAAAGAGACAAATAAAAGCTATAATCTCTTACCCGCCCTAAGTCATCGCTTTTAAACATTGGCCAATATTTGTTGAAAACAATTCTAACACATATGAATTACTACTTTAATTCAGACGCTAGATAATGTGTAAAATTTTTTGACAATTGCCTATTAAATTTTTCTTTAAATGACTCAAGGGTTTTGCTACTAGGAGATTAAATCGAATGTCTTATGTCATAGTATACGTATTTCTTCTCCATTCAAATAATGTATAAATATATTTTTATTGTATACGTACATTTTTTGTACCATAAAAAGTCAATATTAAAATTCACAACTGTTTAGGCAACAAATGAATTAAAAATTGGAATATATTTTTGTTCTAGAACTTTCTTCTTTCTAGACTTCTTCACAAAAATGCTTAAAACTTTTGGGCAACGACCCGACATTAGATATTCACGAATACAGTTCATAGGAAAAAGTGTGGTTTAATTTTAGTGGGGACTCTTGCCTTTTATATCAATCATTCATGTCTCGTTGGAGGTGTGTAATATTTCCACTAATAGGATATTTTGTTAAATAGATGTTTTAAATATGGACAGCTTAAAAAAGAAGATACTATTTTATCTTATTCAACAAATAATGATGACATATAGGTCCTATAAAATATATATTTGTAAATATATAAATGTTTATAAAGATAACAAAAATAAACATTTGTTTCAAAATCGTATAGATTAATTAAGCAATTTTGTTTTTATTCGATTATTCTTGTGCTTTAATCAATAATAATTTATTAGCCTCTACCTTCGTAATGCATAAACTGGAACATGAGAAGAAAATATCCGTGCCAATTACAAATATTCATTAGATACATACATACTCGTATAACGGTAAATTCAAAAACAAATGCAATGAGCCGAAACCGCAGCGATCCTTAATTAAACCGAGAACCCGCTGCCGACCACAGGGAACGAATAAAAAAATCTGTGCAGACTAAATAGCCTTTAAACCGTCCAACAAAAGCAAGAGAGGGTCATCAAAGCGTCGCGAGCTAACAAGATTTCGCGACAATTACGAAGGCAATTTCCCTGCAAATTTTCTGTGGCCGTCCCCCTGATTAATGTTCGAGAAAATTTTACAGCGGAATGAGGAGTAATTGAAAAATATTGCCCCCGACGTTCTAGGCTTTCAGAGATCTCTCAAATTCTGTAACATGCAATGCAAGTTTGCGTCTTGCTTAAATGATTTTAAAGGTTGAATTCGTTTGAGTGATGTCAGAGTCATTTCCGTATACGTCGAGCCTGCTTCGGTTAATGCACAAGTTTTAAAAGTAAAATCTTTATAAAAGAAGTTCAAGGGTATAATGTTCTGCATCGTACCGTATACGCTGTGTGATTAATCTTATTTTAATCTAAAGACAAATGCATGGATACAAAACTGGAGCATCGTCTTTTGAACCTTAATAATATCAAAAAACAAAAAATCGAGTAATACACCTAGTGCTGGGCAAGAAAAAGGAGCTGCTTTTATAAGTTTTATATATAACCATTATCGTCATCATAATAATCATATTCAACCAATTATCGTTAAACTGCTGGATATTGTTATCCTCATAGATTAAAACAAATTGAGAACATTTACATAATTATATGTACATATAGTTTTTAAACGTGTTATTATAATAATATTTAATGCAATGCTATTTAATAATTTGGAATTTTAATTTGTTCATTAAACCACATTTACTCGAGCAAGAGTTGTACGCATACAATGTACCGTACGGATGGATTACTATTTTTTGTACAAGTATCGTACTATTGGACGCGATACAAGATGGCGTTATGGTCGCGTGTTTGGATTGCTAGTTGCTGACTGTGTTTGACCATAAGAAATAATCCACTACAGTTATGACGAAAAATTGATCCTAATGTATTTTTTTCTGTTATATTACATTAAATGTTACATTATATGTATTTGTTACGTACTATACATACTCATAACCTCTTCCTACTATTATTTATATTACCAGAGAATGAACAGTGGTGACGAGTGTTTCAAGAAATAACAGCAAAGGTTTATACCTTAGGCTAAGAAAATTCTGAGCTTAGTGATATATATGTCAATTCTTAAGAAATAAGATGGAATGTGTATATCGCTCTCTTTCATATAGTCGAAAAATTGAGCGGAAAATCCTTCGCGTTTTATGTCTAATGGTAAAGTTCGACTCACTCAATGAGAGGAGACCCATATTCCAACAGTAGAATTATCATGGGTCGATGACTCAAATTTTATTGTATGTAGTAGTATGTAGTGTGTATGTAGTAAATTTTATTTTATTGTATTAAATTTTGTTGTATGTAGAGTAAGGTATCATGAACGGATTGTTAAGAAATAATAGATAGAACACATAACCATCCAATCCATAAACATAAATATTCCGTAGAAAGTTGTTTTTGAAACTTACGAGTACATAAAAGCAGTACACATAATGCAACTATTATTGTGCAATACAAAATTTTAAAATAATTTTTAACAATTCAGAAAAGTAGTAAATATTCCGGTTTATATTTCGCTTTTCTGATGATGATTCCAAATGGATTTACTTCTCAGTCCTTTTTCAGTCCACGTAATTCCACTACTTGTCGAATATCTTCTGGGCTTAAGAAAAATTATGTTTTCAGATTTTCCATGCAACATTTATTCCGTATACAAAATATGTAGTTAGAATGTTAAATATATGTATATTGTGCTATCTGGAATGCTCTGTATAACCCGATATATATATTATTACTTTGTGTAGTCTTACGTTTACTGCATCAGTCTTGGATATCTTTCTTAACGCTACTTTATTTCTGAGCATATCTAATGAATACGCTTTGACAAACATTTTATAGTCACTGCAAACTAAATGCATATCTTAGCAGGACAGTTTTCCCACAATACATTTTAACTCCCACAGTGTAAGTCCTAGGGTTTTCAACATCAGAAATGAACACAAATCGTTCATAATCGATATAATACAATAGGCTACGCACTGGCTTATGTCGTCAAACGTGAAAAATATTGTAATTTATTCATGACAGCCCTGACATGTCATTATGTTGGATACACCGAACGGGGTGGATATTTCGACACACATTTGGGCAAATATATGCTACCTACAATTTTATATTCTAAGATCGAAAATATAAAGATAAGTCAAGAAAGGTCAGGTAAGGCAATATATCTATAAAAGATATCACCGCCGAAGAAACTTTCCCTTCGGAAACAAATATCCTCATATTTAATTCAGTCAGCCTATTCCAATAAGGATAGATATGTTATTGTTCGTGAGATTTCTTCGGATATTCAATTTGTGAATAAATAAGTTAGTTTTGACGGGTGAAATTATTACATGCAAATGAGATCAACAAGAAAGGATTACTTACCATTTGATTATCATTTTATTATTATTATTTAGTGGATTAAATTCTGAAGTTAACTCTTAATCACTGCAGGTATCTACATGGTATTGTTCAAACTTGAAATTTTAATATTTTAAAATTATTCGTAAGTTATACACAGAAGTGATTTCAATGTTACCATATCTAGACAAGTAAAGTCAATGAGCGCCATCGAAGAAATTAATTAATATTGACCGATTAATGTATATATAATTGATTAAGGTTTTTTAAAAGGATTTTTGTTGAATAATTATGTATTATTTTCATCTAATATCAAAGGAAACTTACAGCGTGGAAGTGGCGCAATTATAACCAATAATATCTTACAATTTAAGAAACGAAGCTTAACTCACATGTTTATTCGAGATGGTACCCATGTTTAGCGTATGTTAACGGGCTTTTTTACATTGTATCTTCGTAGCTCCGAAGAATAACGGGTACTTATTATTTAAGAATATGTGTGTTTTGAGTTCCTGGCACGATCCTATTGATTCAGGGCAACTTGATCAGTTTTGCAGACTATTTATTACCTTACAGCTTTATCATATTTGGATGAGACCTCCATCCAGCAGACAAATGATTAAATGCTTGATGATGATTGGTCATCAGCAGCAACATTCCTAAATAAGGCTGACGTCAGGTCAACAACTAGTACAAAATTACTTCTTAATCAGTATGCAATCATTGTAGCCACACATGTCAAAGTCAGAACCAGGGTAGAGAAACAGTTACACAAATATTTGGTAAAATAATAAATCCGGGATTCTGGCTGTGACAATTAGTTTCATTTTCAATTGAAATGACAAAACAGATTTTTTATCAGAAATAAAACACTAAATTGTACGTCCATAGTACATAAGGTCTAAATACAGAGGGAAGCAGCAAATGCTATCATATCGTTTGAACAAATCACGCGCGGCAGTTTGGTCATAAATCGTAAGTATAGATGGAAGGAGAGTGTCGATTCCATATCTACATATCTGGGATTCGTTTAGCGAACCCATATCTTAGGGTACCAAATCCGAAGACGAATTTCGCTTTTATATTTCTTTTCCTTCCACGCATTGTAGCTTTCCTTGTTATTTAGGACATAATATCGACCAAAAGTATGGACGTTTAGAAAAGAAATTGGATTTAGGCAACATTATTGAATGTAAAAGGCGAATGTAAATAACTTTTGGATTATTTAGAACACACGTGACAATATTTCAGTAACCACCTCGATTTGCGGGCGTTGTGGTTGAAATTTTGCGATTTGATTGGATTTATGATTGGGTGTAAAAGTTACAAGCGGAAGTTGGTGGAACACGAGAAATGCATTATTAAATGTCACGTTCGTACGTAACATTAGTAAGTAGCACGACGAAGTTCCTAGAGCATTTTTAATTACTGGCTGCCTAAATAAGTATAATGGATTAACCGGTCAACATTCCGATTTATTACTAGGCTTCATTGTGGGTGGCTGATATGAATCGGTACGGTATTACTGCAAATAATAATACATTATTGTCTATTCATCTTTGTAAAGCCATAAGTAAAATGTTATGTAGGCAAGAATGTTTAATACAAACTTTATGATTTATTCCTAATCATTAAAAATGTTTCTAGCAAGTGTCTTTTTACGGAAATTGTTTTCGCCCTTCATACAAAAAAGAGAAACTTTATCGAATATTAACACGACTACCTCACATAATTTCACTGCAAAGCTCCATCTACCTGCTTGATAATTTGAAACATGTGAGGGATATATCGTAAGCTGGCCACGTAAATTTCGTCCTTAGAAATATCAGCGAGATGGGAGACGGACAAGTTTAAAAAACAGATACAACGACCAACGGCTCTAATAAGCCAGGGCTTCTAGTAGAGCTATTAGAAACGGGGGGACGTAAAGCAATTTCGCAGCACAGTGAACACGAGAAGTGCATTACAAGCCGACGTGTGAACTGTTTATACCTATACAAATCCTGGATCTGATCCAGTATACGTGCTTTCTTGGAAATAAGTGGAATATACTCGTACGAAGTACTATAAAGCTGTTGAGGGTTAAAAGAACGAGTTCAAGTTCGTACAGAAGAGGATAATGATTGTAAAATTTCACTCGGCCACCTACCTAACCTTCTTTTAGATGAAAAGAAACATCATTGTTGATTTCAAGGCAGTGCAAACATCACCGCTGGACATATTTTTGTCATTAATCGCGAATGTTTCCGTTCTTTTATAACGTGTTAAGCTAGCGTTTGGCCGCGATCCCGTCTGATGGAAAACG
>DWMG01001344.1:0-15452 GCA_018244855.1 Elbella merops
CCGCCGGGGGCGCTGCCTTCTCCTTTCACTGGAGCATCAGCTGGTAATACGCCGTTGCCGTTTGGATCCCATATAATTGGGGCATAATGACATAGAGCGAGCCACAGTATTATAGTGCAGATGATGACGCTGCCGATTGAGTATTTAATCTGCAAAAGCATATTGATGATGATCAATGAAGAATCAAAAATTAAAATAAAAATCGATTGGTAACAAATGATGTTTGATGCGTATAGAGTATTATCTAGGTCGTAGAAAATAATATATGTGAAACAATTATTAATATATAATATAAATTACTCATTATATTATCTGTGTATTAAAAACATAGAGTTAGTAATCAAAAAAGAGAAGGCCTCATTGATTGAAAAGTATAATATAATAATGTTTATGTTTTCTCATGAAATATTACTCTAGAGCTTGTCACTACATAAAGCTATTCACCATTTTTTTTATGGGCACTTTTCCCGTGTAGTGGCAGAAGTATGCGGGGGTGAAGAGGAAGGGGCACATGAAACCAAAGGACGATCCGACGCCGACGGCTAGAGCTCCCAGGTACACGCTCTTCGGCCACGGGTCTGGGGCGATATCTGCCAATGCCTAGAAATAGTTTTCAGTCTGTATAAACTCGTTCGTCAGAGCATTTTGTAAAGTTGACCATATAAGAGATACCTAAGAAATATTAATATGAGTTAACAATTTCTAGAACACATAAAAAACCACTATTACACGCACCATTTATAGTACTCTGAAAATGTAGAAAATATGACGAAAAGGTTGATTGAACTTCCGTAGTTTAATATTACTGCATTGCAAGTCCCTGTTCCATAGCCGAGAGCAACCTGTAAACTCTCCTCCGTAAATATATGCCTGTGTAGGGCATTCGTAATCAAACTAACGGCAGGGAGCAACTTCTGGCGCCAGAGTTTCTAAAATAAATTCTAATTTGATAAAAATATATTTTTTTATTTAATAATTTCTAATTCTTATTTTGATTTAAAATACACAACAATATAATCATCATTTTTATCACTCCACGTATGTCCTCTCACAATGAGAAGGGTTAAGGCTATAGTTTCCGGCATATTTCAGATTTTAGAACCCAATATATCTTAAATTGATTAAAATTGTTACTAGTTCATTTACAACAAATCCAATACCATATTTAAAACGAAGGGCAGGAAGACACAGCACGCAGCCACTCCGCTCATGATGTTCGCCAGGATCACGGCGATGAGCACGACCAGGAATATGGCCGTGTTCCAGGAGTGGTCAGTTATATTTTTGCCGAAGTGTTCGGAGAGCGTGCTGCCCAGCCCACTGTCCCGGATTGCAACGTTCAGAGCGATGCCGCTACCTGGAGCAGAGATGATCTTACCATTCTATATAGGATAGGGTTTCTGAACAATTTTGTAATCATGGACCACTTTGCTAGTTTTAAAAATCTAAAAGTCTTCTTGCAAATTCCAATTTCATAAGAGTGTATAATAAAAGTACTCTAAAACGTAACATCACGCCTGTAATCCCCGAAGGAGTAGGCAGAGGAATGTTGTACACCACCACGTTTTACCCGTTACGTTTAAGCCCCATAATGGAATAGGTAGTTAGCCTATTGTCATACACCGGGCACACATCCAAACTCCGAGTTACTACTAGAAATTCTAAATTAGAAAAATCCAACAGCACCCGACCCGGGATTTCAATTCAGGACCTCCCGATCGGCAGTCGCGCTTGCAACTACTCGACCGACGAGGCAGTACCTTAAATAAATAAAATGATTCCAAGCGATGTAAAGTAGATACTCGTATATTGAGATATAAAAGTCAATTTGTGCTCTCGACGCTTACCGCGTACTGTTCGCATCTATATTTAATGGAGTCTACAATTCAAATGGGTGAAATGTAGGCCTTTACTGATAGATTTTTATTTCCTTCTGTAACGGATGCTCGGCACTAAGCCGAAAACCCTTTAGGGGTCCTTGATCACAAAAAGCTAGTTAGAAATAAAATCTATCATTTCAATATTCATAACATTTTATCCCGATAATATACTGTGAAGTTCGTAGTTTTCATTAATCGAAATACTGTGACTATGAGTTTCTACCTATTTAATGTATTCTGTTTTAGAAGTAAGTATATCGTATTTGTCGTAATTCAACTAAGGACATTCTGTATCAATTTTTTGACCAGTCGTAGCTATAAATAACGGTATATTATAAGACTTACCGAACAGTATAATGTACCCGTAATTTGTATTCTTGTCCACAAACCTCCACCACAATATCGCTGAGTCTGGTTTCAAGTCAGCAAGCTCACTTCTCTCTGTAAAATTAAATAACTATATTTCATGTATCTTAATGAACTTTTTATTAATATTAAGAGGTTTATAAGACTATTGCACCAAAATTATTGTTCCTGATTTCGTTCTGTGTACAATACTTTCAAGCTGCTTCACTAGTTTACTATTAAATGTTTCGTGAGTGTCTATACACATGATTATAAATGTACCGGCTTAATAACCGGCGAACTCGCTGCAAGCGCCGGGAGCTCATGAGGAAGGACCTCGTACAGGTCCGAAACTAGTCGGGCCACCCTGCTTCACTATGTTGTTGGCATATTGGGGAGGCGCATGTCCACTGCTGGACATACGCCTCCCAATATGCCAACGCTGCTTAAATGGTTTTAATTTGTTAATAACCAAATACTGAGCGTTGTGGTAAGAGAGCCTATTGCTTAGTTTGCCTAAATAGTGTACTTACTTTCCGCTGTTAAAAACTTCATGAACCTGAATGTCCGCGGTAACACGTGGAGCCCTAACACGAATATTGCAATGACGGTTGCATCTTTGACTCTGGAAATAAAATAAAATACTGTTGAAATTTGTCGTAAATAGACTATTTACGATTTGGGTTTATGGATTGTTTTTTTTTAAATTTTTTTTTTTATTACAGAGAGGCTCGCGTTTGGCTGCAATCCCGCCTGATGGAAGGCGAGATGCAACCTAGGGTGTAGCACGCTCGCCTAGAAAGTGCCTATTCACCCGTTAGGTGTATGGGAAGGCAATGAAGTCATCACCTTGGTATTGTGGGCGCCGCGTCGTCCCGCGCGAAGGTAGTCCAGCCCATGTTCAGCCACTCGCACCAACGGAACATGAGCATCACTAGCGCGAATATCGTGAAGAACACGGACAGCTAGATGTGCATAGTTTTCTAATTAGCAATGGAAATATATTACAATAAAAATAAGGCATTATGCGCCTAATTTGCCTATTATTCTAGCTCTATAAAAGAATAGAAGAATTAAACCACAATCAGCCCAAACATTGAGTCAATAGGAATCATTGTTAATTTTATGAGATAGCGAAAACACCTGTTAAGGACAAGTGTTCGCTTATAAAGTATCGTGTTACAAAATTCCACCAATATCTATATTTTGATCACTTGCTAATGACTAAGTGTGGGCTGTCGTCAGGGGTCAGAGTGCGATGTCAGGGTTATGACAGAATTATTATAATTGACCTCATATCCCGATCAATGGAAATATTTGGTAAATTAATAAATTAAAGTTCTATTTTTATTAGAATACAATGTATTAACAACATGTAGAATAACTATAGAATTAAAATAAAATTTCTACTTCAGCGAGTGTAAATTGATAGTCACCTTTTCGTGAGAGCTGACTTTCTTCGTGATTGCCGTTTTATTTTTTAGTAGAATCTTCTTCATCTCGTTCATGCTGCTTGCACTCATCGCCTTACGAACATACCTGAAAGAGATAACAACATATAATTTGATTATACATAAATATGCACTATCACACGTCTATGAAATTCGATCATTCACATCAATTCAGTAGTGCAAATGATGACGTCAAAACGTATACGGGGTTGGCAGGGAGAAATTATAATAGTAAATGCTCTGTCTGCCCCGTAAGGGACCTACCGTGATTATATAATTATAGTATACAACATTATTACCAGTTGACGAGAAGCATATGGTATGATACATTCAGGACGAACATCAAAAAAGACACAGGAAACGCGAAACACGAGTACTGTAGGTAATTGAATATATCTGGGTACTCTTTGCCTTCGGGAGGATTCCTGGAATATAAAGGTTAGATCTTTATTTTTATACTAGTATTCCTTGTGAGATCTCTACAATAACATCTCTATAATGACTACATTTTTATCCTTACATCGATACTAAAAATTTTTATCCATACCATTGATTCATAAATTTTTGTACATCACAGTCATCTCTATTGAGCTAAGGCCGATAATTTCCTATACATTTGATAATCAACATCATCATCATCTTATATGGCATTATACATTTTCGCAGTATCTATGATTATATCTTAAAATGTATATCAACTGTTATACATACTCGCTCCATATTGCGCGCATCGCTATTGTAGCAAGTGCTGAATGCATTATAGCCGTACTACCTAAAAAAAAAGAATAAATAAGGTTAATAATGATTTTTATTATTATTATTAAAAGGCATAAAATAACAACATCATTATAAGAATTTGCGTTCGATGTTTACTGTTACAGGGTTCCGTCCCGCTATTGAACAACAGATGGCGATACATGTATCCCGAATCTTGGAACCGAAACGACGATCCTGTTAAGGTAACGGGTCAATACTATTTAAAAAAAAATCTAACATGAAATAAAAAATCAGATATCTTTCATTATATGTAAACAATCTCTACGGTCCGATTCTCTGTGGGTAGATTATTCGTTCATAAGAAGATATTTTTAGTAAATTAATTATACTAATCAGTCCTGGGATACAAACTACTAAACCATCTCGATACTAGAACATGTGAATGTACGGTTTAAGTGAAAGTCCTAACTTAAGAACACAGTAATTCTTACCAATCGCAGAAGCCGTTTGAATAGAATTCATTATTATATACCGCATCTCATCGAAATCCGGTTCTGTACTCCTATACCTCGATGTTGAAGCCTGTTAGGACATAATAAATGAATAATGAAGGGCAGACAAAATTTTCCTTCTATATAGCGTGATTTCCGATTATAATTTCCACACTACAATTATCTCGTTGAACTAACATTACTTATAAATACAGTATAAATAATGTATATCTAATGCTTATGGCCAGCGTCGGGATTATGGGCAAGAGACCTCTTTTGCAGATGCTTGTTATGCCAACAGTGCAAAAACACGCCAATGTTGATGGGAGTTAAATACTCGGTAAAGAGAGATAGAAGTCTAGGTAATTATGAATCGATTCCAAGCTTTCTGCGGAGTTATTCGTTATACCTGTAAGTTGGTGAGGGCTGGCATCAAGTACTGCACCAATGTAGAGGTTACTATTAACCTGTTGCAAAACATTGACAGAAAAAACGCTGCCGTGCTCGCTTTGAGCACTAATCTGGAATACCAAACACCGTTACGTTCATTTGTTCATCTCCTATTTGTAGCTATTGTTATTCACAAATTCATTTGTCTGCGAAGCTAAAGGATTTCTGTATGAATTGGCCCGTTGGTGCAATGGTTATTGAACCTGACTGCTGAGCCAGGGCTCGTGTTGTTCAATTCCCAACCAAAATAAATATTTGTACGTATACATAAAGTTTTTTAGACTGCTATTCAAATTCTCTTGGTGCTTACTTTATAATGCTACGTTTTATATAGAGATGGCCAAAGATATGATTATATTTATATAGGTACTAAAATTAATTATCTAATGTTCTTGTTATGAGAACTGATTTAAAATAAACATTCGAAGCAACCTGCGCCGTTCTCTTACTATTTAAGATTTCATCTCAAATATCGACTAAATCTTTTCAAAGATTTTGATGCCAAAAGAACGGAGAGGCAGGCAGAGATATTTTTGATTTTATTAAGTCGTATACAAACTACAACTACAGACATAATTGTTAAGTGTTATGTACCAACCTTTTCCCAGAGAATTGACACGAATCACCAGAACATAAAAACCATAGTGCTATACGACGATCCACACCGGAATTGTTCATTAATAAAACTAACATTCCTCCTAAGATTAATATAACGATGTTCTCCTGGAATTTATGTTCACAAAATTGTAAGTACGTAATAAAAATATCTAAAATAACTGTTAGTGAACAAAATCCACCTAGGAAAACAATTATTGAAATATATTTAATTTTTAATGGCAATAACTCATATGGCGAGATAACGTCAGGTATAAATTGAAACATTCCAATAAATTTTGAGAACAGAAGCTTGGAACTTGATAATATAAGGTCTACGCCGGAGCCCAGCAGATCTCTACAAAATTTAAATGGATTTATATCTCCGTGAAAGAGTTCGATTTAGATGTTACTCAGCCCTTTTTTCTCAGGTACCCGTTCTTTTTAAAGTACTCACGTTAAAGTAACACCCACAAACATTTTTGCTAGACATCACCCCAGACAGAGGCAGCAAGAACAGAGGTATGAGCCCCGTTACTGGTATGTTGACGGGTTGCCGCAGAAAAGTCCAAAACATCCACATCCACATGCACTGCACGGTGATGTCATTCTGGAAGTGTACCGCAATACATCACGTTAAATACGCATACATAGAAGTTACACAAGCTACAGTAATTCTTCATATTAGCTTGTTGTCAGTGTGCAATTATTTAAAAATAACAGTTATTAAACTCTTCATTTCCACTACATGTCAACTTCTCTAGAACAATTATCCCTAATTATATTGAAATTATAGATTTAAATGAATATAGCAGTAACATTTCATCGTTACAACTGTGTACAATACGTACTTCTACTCGTAACTTCTCACTCTACAGCTGTTACGTCGCTGAATGAAATTGAAGCTTAATAGGATTATTCACGTAAAGGTTGGACGATTTTCAAATTGCACGCTTTATTTATTGTTACTCGTTGCTTTGTTTTTCCAATTCTCTTTCTACTGGAGACCCGTATCAACCAGTGGAATGATAAACGGATTGATTAAAATAATGATGATATAGGTAAACTCTATGTATATTTTACCCTGAAAATACCTGGATTTACCTACGATCGTATATCAGAACATCGGCTTCAAAGTTTAACGATATGACTGTTATTAATTAGCGACACAAACTAAGCTTACCCTTCCCTTTTGAGGTTGCCAAGATAACAGTGCCAGAGGTACGATACACCCGATTATTCCTCTGTGGTGTTGTACGAAGATATTTTTGATTTTTTGAAGGCAGCTTATGGGAGTGCGTGGGTCTTTGCGGCTCCTGAATTCACATACACACACTGTTACACACAACGAATACCAAAAATACATCAGACAAAGGAATTTTAGATATTTAGGTACCATGTTGCATAGATCAGGAAATTTGGAGGTATATATACATACATACAACAATAAATCGCAGCCGCCTGGTAGAAGTAACGGGAAGTGATTGGCGTTATCTGTGACCGTAGGAGACCCGTGAAACTTAAGGGCCTGATATATAGGAGCATTATAAGACCTGTTCCAACTTATGGCAGTGAAGCATGGACTATAACACAAAGCCATGTCCAATTCGCCGAAATGAAGATGCATCGGTGAATTTGCGGAGTAACGAGGCTCTATAAGATACGATACGAGTACGTTCGTGGTAGCTTCGGGGTACGTGACATCGCCGATAAGAGTCGACTAAGATGGTACGGATACAAAGGGGGGATCTTCTCAGTACATAGGGAATGTCGCTATGGATCTGAACATGGCTAGGTCCAGAAGAAGAGGAAGGCCGAAGACGAGATGGGCAGGTACCATAGCAAAAGACATGACCGCCTGCGAAGTTTCTGCAAACCACTTACCCAATTGTGCGAGATGGAGAGAGAGGATACGGAAAGCTGACTCCACAATCAAATTGAAGTAATAATACTCAGAAGAGAGGGAGAAAGACAAAGGAATATTATATGTAAGTAATTTGATACAAGTAACTATATAATTATAAGTATGTTGTATTCGTATAATGAACAGAATATACAAAACGTGTACAATTTTTGCATAGAAACTTAAACAAAAATCTGTATGGGTCACCTGAAGGCGTGAATTGGCTATGAAAATTAACAACCAGTGTTTTACTCACTCAGCTCTTGTTCGGTATTATTGTGCAGAAATACTTACAAAAGAGACCCTATCCTGTAACAACATAGAGATTATATATAGTCTACCAGTCAATTTTTTCAGTAAATATTATGTTTTAATGAATCAATTAATTGTACATGTAATAAAATAGTAATCTAAAATTACTTACGCTCCCATCTTTTCTAATTTATTTGTTGAGAAATTCCACAAATTTTTCAAGAGTCATGTCAACAAAACGTCAAATTGAGCATTCGTAATATTGTGTAGAAGAAATTATTGTGATTTAAATATGGAACTGATTGCTAATGAGTATTTACAGTGTATAGTTACAAATACATCCTAACTTTGCACAATCGACTATTTTTTAAAATATTTGTAATAGATTTGATTAATTATTACCCAGTATTTTAACATCTAAAAAATATGTACGATAGATAATGTTTTGATATTTGTTCCCGTGTACGATATTTTAGACACAGGCCTCCCCCAATGGGCGCCATTGCGCTCTGTCCCCCGGCTTGCCGCATCCAAACTCTGCCTGCAGCCTTTCACGGACCATCTGGACATAGTGTGTCCTACACTACACCTGCCGAGTAGCGGCCTCCATTCCAGAACTCGCCTACTCCACCGGTTGTCATTGGGGGAGGCCTATGTCCAGCAGTGGACTGAAATAGGCCGATGATGATAATAATGATGATGATTTACGATATTTTCATACGTTGTATCGGTGAGTTTGTGAGCATAATGCTATATTTAAGATAAAATCTATGAATACTATTATGAGAGTTTGTAACCAATATGAAATGAAAGTCATATATATTAATCGTATAATACATAACATACAATAAAATTTAAAAAAACACTAAAATGAAAATCAGGATTATACACAATTGGCAGTGTTTATTTTAAGGAAATGTAACAGTTAAAAATTTTACAACGTAAGTCACTTACGTACGTTCATAATTTCATAAATTCGAAAATCACTTTTCTTTATCATACCCGTACCTACAGTACAGTCTTAACACCGGGTGAACATGATAATGCGCAAAAACAGTGTCACTGTTATCACTTAACGATATGCTTTGGGGGGTAACAGACCCGGCTGAGGTCTCCTCGCGTTGTCGGGAGACGGAGCCTCGAGTCAGACCGGCGTGGTCCTCCGGTAGGGGTCGGTGCCCACTGCGCGGTCGTGTCGCGGCGGCTTGTCGTCGGGGACCATTGTTCGGGCTCCGGCGCCGAACGTTACAAGCTCCTCCTCCCTCGAAGGCGGAGGCTCTACTGCCGATGTGTCCAAAAATCTGCCACTAGCCACAGATGCTTGTGACTGAAATATCGATGCACTTCTAAGCCCGCTCAGAGTGTTCGCACTTTGAGGTACCTCCTTGAATTCTTCGAAGTAATTGTCGCAAGCGGTTGGTCGGGGGGCTGCTGGAAAGCCGTACAGTGTTGAGGACGACAAATCTTTGAGAGACGCCGAACTTAAATTTATTCTCCTATTTTTGTGTATGGAACAATGTGGGACATCGTCACCGTCGAAAACGAATCTACGTCGCTCACGCGGGGTGGCCGCTGAGGAACCACTTGGAGGATAAGTATCTCTTTTCATCATTCGTCTTTCGAGGAGTGTAGAATCTCGTTCCCTGAAATCAGAGAATGCATATTCGCGGTCCCACGCGCGACAATCCGCTTTCGCTTTTTCCGTTAATTCGTTTATCCAATCCTTCTGGTACCACTGGAGGAAGAGGAATATAGCCGAAGTGCCTGCCAGCTCCGCCGCAACGAATCCGCCGATGTACAATCCAAAAGAATATCCGTAACTGTACGACATCCGCGGAGCGTCGAAATATGTCATATACCGTAACTTGTGACCCAGTTGCGACTTAAACACCGATATGTACATGACGATTCCTGTGAGCATGATGAGACCTGGAAACATAAAAATATTTATGAATTTGTAGATATCATGAAAATACAATAGAGTCCGGAAGGCCTATGTCTACTAGTGAACTAAGGTAGGCAGATGAACAAGATACAATTCTGTATATTGAACATTTTTTCAACGTTTTCATCAATCGACTGTTGGACGCAACTCTCTTTCAAGAATAAGAGAGTTAATTCGCAACGCTGGCCATTTACGGGGTTGTAGACTTCAAACGCCTTAGGAAACAGGTTTTTTTTTGAGAACTTTATGTTGGATTTGGAGCAGGGTTCCCCGCAGTAACAGGCTGAATTATAAACCACTAGGCTGTTATTACTTAAATATATATGAAAAATCTATTTCAGGGACTGCCTCGTTGGTCCCGGGTCGGGTACTATTGGATTTTTCTAATTTAGAATTTTTGTATTCGGAGTCTGAACTAGTGTCCAGTGTACGGCAATAGGCTCACTACCTATTCCATGGGACTTAAACGTGGGAAACTGGTGAAACGTGGGAGTGAACTACACTGCCCTGCCTACCCCTTCGGGGATTAGAGGCGTGATAAAGGGCCTCTAAAATAAACATACCAGAAACAATGAAGAGCACGCCGGCAACAAAGGTACATATCCGGCGGCCCTTGACGCAGTGGCCTAGCACGCAGCACAGCGCGCCCACAGCCTGTGTGAGCACGGCCAGCAGGAGCGGCGCCGCCGAGCGGGTCACTACGTCTGGAACGGGTTACAGAGAATTTGACAAAGCTATAATGTATATAGTATAATGTATAATCCATAATTTATAATATACTAGCTGACCCGGCGAATTTCGTGTCGCCTTACGACAAAATAAATTCTCCCGATCAAAATAATATCAAAATATTAAAATAATAATTAAAATGAAATTCGATTCCTCGGGAACTTCGGAATAAAAAGTAACCTTTGTGTTATTCTGGGTCTTCAGCTACCTACATACCAAATTTCATCGTAATCGGTTCAGTAGTATTTGCGTGAAAGAGTAACAAACATCCATACATACAAACTTTCGTATTTATAATATTAGTAGGATAATCAATGTATTATTACAACGGAATTATAGAAATTAACAAAATCTATTCGAAATTCCTTAAAAAAACATTATCTTCTATTCCAGCGTCATAGAGCGATTATTGAACAGACGAGAATATACTCGTAAGATAACTTTAAATAATATAGAGCCGGCGAAAGGAGTCAGTCAGGATCGTAGTAGGTGAAAAAACGTATAGTCTACCTACCGTATGGGAAACAGGTGTGACAATATACGAGTATAATATAGTAAAATTGGTGGTAAGGTAAACAAGATTTCAAAACCGCGTTGTGTGTCGCATTTCTATTGCATTAATTAATTAAATACATTATGTATGAAATAATTAATAAGGTGAATAGAATACATAATATTTATTATAATATGCTGTTAGATAGGCCTATAACCAACAATGGACAGAAACTAGCCGATGAAAATGATAAGCGTGAATAGCAGTCAAGTTTCTCAATTAATACAACACTCACACGGGATCGCATTAGTGGAGTCGCTCGGATCCGGCGCGTACCGGGATAGTGGAAAATACGGGATGTCCAAACACCGGAACACTGTGCTGCCAGCTGAAACATTTAGAGAAATCACTATTAGTTCATTATGACACATGACAAACCTCAACAAACATGTCTGCGTGGAAACTATGCGTTTATACTTGTAGGTATAATAAAAGTTGTTAGGTTGGGATATTTCGAAATGTGGATAAGAGAGCCTGATGAAGAAGAAAAACTAACATGTTGGGAATAATTTTAAGGAATGAAAGTGATAAAATGAAAATATGAAAAAAAAACCTGAATCGCTTCGGCTGCTGAACAATTTTTTATTTAATATATTTGTTACTCAGTTACTCCAAATCTTAATTTTTTATGAAATTTATTGATTACTTAGAAGGAGGAATAGTAAAACCTGAGTAAATCCTCCTTAAATGTGGCACAATTTATTCTAATTCTACTAATGCTTGATTCGTATGCAAATCGACATACCTAAAGTTAAATGTAAGAAATATTATGCCAAATAATTAATTAGCCACAAAAATTGAACTTTTCTATTTACAGCACAGCTTATCCAAAAGATTATTTATGTTCATACTGGCAGAACGTTGACTTGAAAATCTAATATAGGTATTATCGGTAATATCGGTAGTTAATATAGGTATATTAATATTAGGTAAGGTAGGTAATATAGGTATATTAATATTAGATAATATCGGTAGTTAATATGGGTATATACATTCTCTTTTACATAATACCAGTAAAAGCTAGTGATGGAGAATTCGAGCCTTTTGTGGCGTCGGCGTCACATGACGCAGGAAATGGCGTACTCATAAATGGACAAAGCGCAAACGGACTGAAGGCTCAGCTGTTCTGTTACTGCGCTGGAAGTAGGACAGCACTACACTCAGTACTGATGCACAATATAATTTCCGCATCACACGGAAATAAACATCATATGTTATATGTATATAGTTTGTATAAAGTGTAGTTTGTTCTGTGTTCTGAATATAATCAAATAATTGATCATAGGCAAGTTGAAATACGACAGCTGTTATAATTGTACAATCTGTACAGAGATTTAGTATTAATTAAATATGTTTTTTCGGTTCTCTGAATCACAAATTAGGCTGAGCCTGCGCCATGGTGACCAAGCCTTGATGAATTACTTACATTTTGTTCATATAAATATACTTATAGAAATGCTATTTTAGAACATATACCTAACATCACGCCTGTTATCCTCGAAGGGGTAGGGAGCGGAGTATAGTATATTCTCACGCATCACCAGTTTTTTTTACGCCCCATGGAATAGGTGGTGACCGTTTCACTACTAGAAATTCTATTTTAGAAAAATTCAATGGTACCCGATCCGTAATTTGAACCTAGGCCCTCACGATCGGCAGTCGCGCTTGCAACCACTCCACCAAAGCAGTCAAATCATTTTAGACGTACGCATAAAACAAAAACTGATACTCATCACACAAATATATGTACCAGGTGGAAGCCGAACTCACCAGTCTTGGCTGAACACTCACTAACCACCAGACCATCGGCTCAATTAAATAAAATACCTCATCTTTATCCCGCTATAAACAGACATAATGAACTGATATAAACAGCTGTACTCCCCACATGTCTAATTAAAGTGGACTGTGCAGATTGAGATAATATATTACGGAAATTCAACAATTGAAAAGGAAATTGAAAAGCAATAAACGCAGTGGACTCTAAAATTTAAAAATCGTTCGATCTTTTTTAACAAAATGTAAAAAAATATAAAATATAAATTTTCTGTAAAGCGATCACAGCGCCACCTACCGGGCCCAATTGTGAACTTCATCCGTCCATTGATCCACGTTAGCACACGAATAAAGTTTTACCAAAGTTGACCCAGCTGTCCAAGAGGAGTTAATTGATATACACACATAAAATAATTATATATGTATTTTAAAAGTGTTTAATATATTTCAATAAAAATGCGATAAAGACTGTTTATAACATAACTTGTTTGAATATTTAGGTGTAGAGTATTAGGGGCCTGCACCAAATTTCACACCATCACCCAGCGTGACTGGTAAAAAATGTGACTTGGCATTAAATCCGCCCTTTGTTAGCAGCGACGAGGGATGAATAAATAAATGTTTATGGTTGAATTAATCCACAACTGCTGTGGAAGTTTGCCGAGAGCGCGCTGCAGTGCAGTGCATTTCCTGTGCCCTGGACGGAACCGCTTGTCAATGGCACTGGCACATACATAGAAGTGCACAGCCAAATATTATATTACGCAAATATGTATTATATAATCTTTATGTAAGAATATTAATATAATAAATAATAATAATCGTCCCATTATAATTCCCCTGTTGTAATATGGTTCTCCTCTCAAACCGAGAGGAGACCCATTATAATCCCACTATTGGAATATGGGTCTCCTCTCATACTGAGAGGGTTAAGTGCAAGAAGCGCTTCAGATATATAAGTATCGATATATGTATCATTTAGTGCTCTCTGTTTACCACATAACGGACCTCGCGTGATGATATTTTTATGCCTATTCCGTACACAAAAGTTAACGATTTGTCGTAATGAAACAGGACCGCCATAACATGCTTAGTAATAAGACGGAGATAAGAACAAAAACGGACCCGGAAACTGACTTAGCTCGGAAGCCGTATGCGAATGTAATTGTGTCTCGTAGAAACTTATTGCGCGACTCGAGAACTACCAAGTCGATATAATTTAATTGAGCATCGTCTTAACCATTGCAACGTTAACTTTTGTCTGAGTGTCGCTAATCGGCGACCAACCGAATGTTAAAGATGAACATCAGTATGTTTCATTAGCGGTTAATGAAATTGTATACAGTTGAAAAGTAGGTATAAGTCGTATACATGGTAGTCGGCTTAAAACTGATAACATTTCAGAATATATATTTTGATAAGAGCTGAAAAATAAAGAGCTAAAAGTAATCACAGTCAGGTCAGATAACATTAAACAGATATTAATAAGTGAAGGACTTTATTAACAATCTTCGATTTATAAATTTTGGCTTGGTCATGATTATAATATTCAATTACTTTAGTACGAACAAACAAAACATTCTAATGGTTATTTTGAATTTACAAAACGACTGCTTCTTTTCAGAAAATTAATTGTGATTACTATTAATGTTATATTGTCATGCCAATTCTGTTATGGAGTGGGCAGACGGTACTGACTGACATATATACATATTATATCCTTACAGACCTGACGTATTTTTTCTACATTAATCACTCTCTTCAGACTCTCATTACAATATATCGAACTTTATCGTAACCGGTGAAACGCGGGAGTGTTCTGCATTCCTCTGCCTACCTCATCGGGGATTACAGGCGTTAGAAGTTACTTTTTTTATTGTAGCATCATTGTAAATAAATTTCCTATAGTCATCTATATGAGATAATTTTTTACAGGGCTGTAAATGGCTGTACACGATTGGATGAAACCGATGTTAGGTTTGCGTCAATAATGCACTAATGGGGTGTTATGATTATGACAAATTGCGAAAGCTTTGTACACGCTGTATGAGGAGATTGCTCGATGATCGATCACTCCAGTTACGAGCATGATATAAATATTGTTTACTAGCAAAAAACATTCAATAGTGTGGTTGTAACTATATCAGAAAATTTTGCTCTGGTTTTATAATTTGTAGTCCAACCTAACCTAATTAGTTTATAAGTGATTTATGGACACAGTTATGTATGAACGTAGTACAGTACAGTATGAAGTACAGTATGAATATTTATTTAACAATTTTTTACAGAATAAAATGGAAACAAAAATCATACTAAAGAAATTTAACACAATGGCGCTACTTATTCCTTAAAGAGATATTTTGGAG
>DWMG01001345.1:0-15452 GCA_018244855.1 Elbella merops
TTTTCCCAACATTTCCCTTCACTGCTCTGCTCCTATTGATTGTAGCGTAATGAAAAGTATACTATAACCAGCTCAGGTGTATGAAAAATAATTGTACCAAGTTTCGTTAAAATCCGTCGAGTAGTTTTTGTTTCTATAAGGGTTATACAGACAGGCACAATTGACTTTTCTACGGATTTATTATATATACAGATAGTTATCTAATTTCGAGGAATGACACATGATACGTAGGTAGGACACATGATACGTACCTACTACAAATTTACATCACCCATTTTTACATGCTTAAACGTACAGTAGCGTACTTTTATTTGGAGATATGACTAATTAATGTAGGTAAGGCTGGCGCTGCAGTACTCGTCACACACACATCCATACACGCACACCTACACACAACGCAATTGATTCGAACGCGCGCCAAATGGTCGCGAGTCGTTCGCTTCTCAGAAGTCATGGTGACATTGTTTCCGGTACGGATTACGCAAGTAAATCAATCGAGTTCAAATATCGCACGGGCGATCTCATTTTCTAGTCGAGACACTTGCATAATTGGACGACTTGCACAGCTCGGCCACGTCAGGCACCGGCCGGTAGCATGAGCCTTTACGCAAACTAACAATAATCGATGCTTTGCCGATTAAACAGTAAAATCGATGTTCCGCCGCCGAGTTACCGCATCACTTGTCCTATATTTAATGGAATAACTTATCACTTTGATGTGCCATTCGTCATGTACTTTCGTGTTCCACTTTACAAAAGGACCTCGACGTGTTTTGAGTAATAATGAAAAATAGTATGGAGATAAAGACCGATCGATTGCGACTCCGGCATCTCACTTCTCTTGCATTACTAATGAAATCTTCAATTGTAGCTTACGTTTTAAAATGTTCTTTGAAATAAATAAATGTGTTTTTATGGACAATTTTTTTCGAAATATAACCTTCGAAAAGATCCCGATTTGTGTAGCACAGAAATAAGTAGGTACGTTAAGTAGTCGTTTAAAAGGCCTAGTGGATAAGTAATTAGATGCACGACTCGTAGTCGGGAGCGGCGCGTGCCCAGCAGCGCAACGTTACTGGACGTGTAATCGAAGCACACATGGAGAGCTCAGCCACGGGCGCGTTAAATAGGTTGCTTACTCATATAGCGGCAGATATACTTTTTGTCATAGTTAGTTCATTCATTATGTACTCGTCTATAGAGGTAGTAGGTAGGTAGGTAATTACGCTTTAAATAGTGCACAATGCTCTTGTTCAGTTGCGCGCAACTTTCTTTTTCCTACAACTAAATACCAGGATTGTTTTACAATAATAAATCGCATATTAAAAATCACGTTAACATGTATCACATGTTACATTTAACTAGAACGAGTAAATGTTTGGAAACCAATGGGGGATAGGCGCCCTTATAGTTTAAGATTACTTAATTAGAACTAATAAATATCAAGCAGGAGATCTGTGCCTTTGGAGTGCACAAGTTTGTGTAATTAATACTCATACATTGCAAACAGAAAGCCCTGTTCAGACACAAATCATATCATTGTCACATCATTATTGCTGTACACGTGTCACACCGTCACACCGTCACAGTCAAGTCCAGTAATAACACCCAAAGCATTTGTATGACATATGTCTACGCATCAACTAGCGCCATTTAGTGTCGAACAATTAAGCAATGAAACCTAAGGATAAAATGTGTTTCTGGCAAGAGCGAACTGTCAAGGAGAGAAAAAATTAAAAAAAAAAACAATTATTGTCAAATTAAAATTACTCGTATGTTTTTCTATGTACAAAAAACGTATAAAAAAGGTTTAACGACTTCATTGAGGAGTAGCGAACCCGAAACCCCCGTGCCTGAACAACATATGCCAATTTCGGTGCCAGGAATTAGTGGATAGATGCCAATTAGAAATGGTGTTGTATATACTTATTGTGTACAGTTTATAATTTGTGACCAGGCGCCGCCAACTTTAGTAGCGATTAGCACATATCACCTGTGTCGACTTTGGTTAAGCTAGATAACCTACGGAGTCTTCGTTAATATGGAATCTAACCAGTCCGTTTGCTACGCTCTGCCATTTTTATATTTAGCCCATCAAGTAGACAGGCGGAAGACCATCTGATAGTAAGTGGTGACTGCCAACCACAAACAATTGTAACTCCCGTGACGTGGCCAATGGTTGTACAAAAGTGGAACCAACAGAAAGTATGTATTAACATTCACGACAGACAAATAATGTTCATTCACCGTTCAATTAATAATTAACGTGCGTTTAAATAATTATTAAACTGATATCGATACATTTGTTCCAATGCGCGTGGGGACTAGCTGCTCAATAATGGAAGATAGCGACGAGGTCAAGAATAGCGTGACTGTAACTTATAGTTACATAGATCGAGCAGAGACGATCTGCCCCTTAATTCATACCAAACATTAATAACTATCCAACTACATATATCCATAAATGCCTCGTTATAAAAATATACGTTTTAAGGTTAAATATCAGTTGCTATAACATTAAAAAAACATCATAAAGAAATCTGCGCACTTAGAGTTCTTCATAACGTCTGAGGCAAGTAAAGTCTGTCAATACGCACTTAACTACTAACTACTTACTTCTACGCACTTCACTACTTACTTTTTGCGTTCTGAGAGGAAACCTATGTATATCGAACAGTGAACCGACAAGCATCGATATTGAAGTGGCTGTAATATTACGCCTAAAGACAGAATATTGTGGTAAATGAACCAGAGAGACATAATGTATGTTTGTATAGTATGTATATACATACGAGTATACTTATACTACAAAGCGAGTTCAATGTATAAAGTGTGAGAGATGGTACTGCTCCAAGAAAGTTAAACATATTCCATAGCAAGTCTACACCTACTGAAATGTACGTTGTCATATCTCTAGCTGTCGAGTATAAATATGAAATGATATGAAAGCATGAATTCAATTGACACACCACTTAGGACAACAGTCACCGCGCTTGTCTCCAGCGCTCACGAGGCCGGGTTCGATCCTCGGCAGGGTATAACATGTGTACGTATCATTGATCTTAACTGTACCTAGGTACTCGTCTTTCTAACTTCCGATGATATTCACGACACAGGAAGTAACAATTCAGCGCTGTCATCATTCTATCTCCGTCCACTGCTGGACATAGGTTTTCCCTGATGAGCGCCATCGTGCCCTGTCCTCGGCTTGCTGCATCCAGCATCTGCCTTTCGCAGATCGCCACCCCACGCGGCCACGTAATATTCTGCCAATAACTATACTAAATATAAGCGATATGTTCCGTAAAGGTTATTGTACCTACAACCTAATTTTGAATTTATGCTTTTATTTCCGGAAAGAGTTCTCATTTCTGCTTCCCTTTTGATGCATTTTTCTCAACACTAATGTTGGTAAGGTTAGTACGATTGGTTTAAGAGTCTAATTGTTATTTTTTATCTGTGGTCAATTGTCAAAAAATAATAGTTTTAGGCCGGGCGTCGTGGGTAGCAAGACGTTGAGGGTAAACAATTATATGATAAATTGTACTCGGCATATATGAAAAGAGTAATGACTGTAGAAGAAGCACGGCAGATGTGTAAGTTTATAGATATTTGGCACTCTGTTCTCTGCCTACTTGATAAGGGACTTGGCCTGATGACATAATAATAGTTGTTATTATGTCGATGAGTGTTTAGTGACAAGAATGAGAAATAACAATGTTTATCTTATTCAATAACATAAACAAGTGTGAACATGGTAGGCGCCGCAGGGCGGCCGCAGCGCACCTTCAATGAATAAACTTTACGTTTTGCACAAATATTTCCTTAAATATAATTATTTATCTTAGTACGCCTCCGGTGTGCAGAAGGTGCTGGTAAAGTATTACCTTCTCTCGCCGGTGTCTACGAATACTCTATGTTTCCTTATTTCACGGGACGTACATATGTATATTACAACTGGAGGAACTATAATATAACTTGTGCTCACCCTATCGAGGAAATACACATGTGATGTTATTTTACGATTTTATGAACTCTTTTATTTTGGTTTAGATAATCTTGTCCATATTTAATAAAATCTAATAGACACGGCAGAACGTTAGGTGTAGCGATCTATCATGGTTCGGCTTCCAATAAGTCCGGAGAATATGAATCAGCCGTAATACATAACGCGGTAATAAACACAAACAATTTCGAATTGTTGTATCGCAGCAACATGGCGCTTTGTCTAGGATATAAACTAGACGCTGATAATTTCTGTTGTCTCTATAGTGTATAGCGAGCGGCACCGTGAGTCAGCCGCGATTGTTTAGTTCCGCGCTAAACGTGTCGCAGTCCAAGCTGGCAGCTACACAACTATACTTTTGATATTTTATTTATTTCTTATTCTACTGCTAACAGTACAGATATACCAATGCGTTAGCGTTGTACTTAATAATTAAACTTAAAATGTACAAAAACCCACATTAACTCCACATCGCACTTCGCTCACGTAAATACTACTAAAGTTTATCAAATGTAAGATGAAATAAATAAGATAATTACGAAGGCAAGGTTTAAAAGAAGCGAGGACACGCCACCTAAACTAGTAGACAGTCGCGGGCGCGGGTACCTGTTGCGTTGCGCGCTCCTTTCATGGAACACTATTCTTGTTATAGAGAGCACACGACACAATGCGGGTTTATCTGGACGCATTATGAGACGCATCTCCGCTTCAGATGGCGCGATAATGTTCGTCGTCGACTCACAAAAGTGTACGCCGAGCGCGTCACGACGCATCAGCCGCGCGGTGTAAGCTGATCTCGCAGCGACTTGACCTTTGCGCGCTGCCCGCCGTCGCTCGCTTTGTCTCGTGCCCGCTTGTCAGCCTCCTCTCGACAAGGAACTGTTGTCTTTCCCCAAAAGAAAGTGGACAGCGATATCGAAGTGCGCGTTGATCCGACTGCGAGTTAATTCAATATAGTGCTGCTGTCTATCGAGCGCCACTTTTGTTGAGCGTTTCAATAGCTCTCATTGTGCTCGCCGCTTAGAGCTCGGCGGCGAGCAGGTGTGGCCGACAAACTTAGATCCACAGTTTATTCAGTCAACTTTTTATATTAGGATTTACGAAGACGCTCATTCATTCTACTAAGATTTAAAATAACCTCTCGAGTCTTTCTCGGTGATAGATAACGTCAATAATAATAGCATTGCGTGAACTTTATGACAATTCACCGATATTAACCTGCGTTGGATCGATCCCAAAATTGTCGCCATCAACTGAGAATCGGATAGAAAGTGTTCCAGTGACAGCGTCTAAAGGGAGTTAGTGAACTATTGTGAATAATAAAACGATAAAATTCCGAGGGAGATCATCGTTTCTACGGTCACCCGTTCAAATGAATGATGGAGAGGCGAGATGTGTCATCGGAAATAAGTCGGGAGAACAACATGTTTGTCAAACGCAGGGCCTTTGTGGGGACGTGAGATCGTCGCCTCGCGCCGTGGCCGCGCATCCGAATAAAAGCTTATTAACTTCATTCACATGCTTATGAACACTGGTCTTATCTTTATAGAAATGTAACACCTTCGTACTCATACGTACGCAGCCTCCTTTAAGGTTTTGTTTAAGGCAACACCGCTGTTATAGCTGTGTCAGTGTATCATAACTTTAATTTATACAAACACCCACAGTAATTCGTCTTCTTAAGTCCTGTGAGAACGAAGCCTAAGAGCTGAGTAGCCAATACTAGGTACCTAGTACCGATAAGAGGATATTTTTTTTTAAATCGTATACAGTGCAACGTCGATATAACTAAACTGAAGGGAATTAAAATATATTCGTTATACCAAGCTATTTGTCATATTGAGGTTCGTTATAAAGAGGTGGGTTTAGTCTACATTTCGTTTTGACAAGGTACAAAATATAGTTTATTAATCTCAAGTATGTAGATGTACTCGTAGGTCCCAATCTGCTCACCGTGTCATGGCGCGCCATGTGCATACATAGAAACACATTTTAATGAAAACACTGTATTTTTATTTAAAATTAGTTCACTATTCGATTCTCCTTTTGTACACTTGATGACTTTCGTTTCTCTCCAACGGTTAGGAAAAACCGTTTTCGTTTACCAGCCATTACAAACTGACAACAGTGTCGAGCAACACCGTGTACATTTATAGCGAGCGTCGAGCAACAATTATTGTCTTACGAAAAATGTGACATGGCTGAACCTGTCGCCACATCATTGTGTATTGACATTTAGTGTAAATAACTGATGGGATTCGCTATGTTAAAGTTATAAGTTACCGAAATTCGTTAACTAGTGGTAAATAAAACTTACTTAGGTTTTTGATAAATGTATTCGTAATGTAAAGGTATATTTTGTGTTAGCTCTTACGGGCAGCTTTGGGGGATTTCGAAAATTCTGTTAAATCGAAGAAATCGCTATATCGAGGGTCGTTATATTAAGGTTGCACTGTATAACAATTGAATTGATATAAACTGCAGACTCCCATAGCGAACATATTTTAATTAACCCTTTCCTCTTCATAATCAAACAGTCTTCAATTCATTTTCTTTAATCTTTTTACATTATTATGTGTATATCATTATTACAGAACCGTCACGAGGCAGGAAAAGTCTTGTCCTTCCACACTTGATTGCTTCTACAACATTCATCAGTCTCTTCAAATATAAAGCCTTGGCCAAAAGTATTAGGCACCCTATAAATTACTGCATATTTCCGGCTTCGAGAGAAATAAAACTACTTTTAATGATTAAATTACTTTATTTCCATTAGTAAGTTATAAAAACATTAATATTATGTTGGACCACCCTTTGACTTTACTACAGCAGCCACTCTGTGGGGCATACTGCGTACAAGTCTTGCACATTCTTCTGGAGAAATTGCCTCCCATTCTTGCACCAACGCGTTTCTTAAAACAGTTTTTGATGTGACTGAACGCTCTTTTATTTTTCTCTTCAAAATACCCCACAAATGGTCCATTAGATTCAAATCCGGGGACTGGGCAGGCCAATCTAACAGGTCAATATAATTATCAGTAAACCAGCACATCGTAGTCCCGGATTTATGACAAGGAGCATTGTCTTGTTGAAACTTAACACCATTTAAATTAGTATCACCAAAAACACACGAATACGAAGGTATGAGAGCAGTTTCTAGTACATTAATGTACTTTTCACTGTTCATACGACCTTCGCAAATGAACATTTTGCCGACTTCATCCGCAGCCATGCAGTCCCAAATCATTACACTGCCTCCGTGTTTTATGGTTGGAGCTACGCAATCTGGGTGATATTCTTCGCTTTGCATCGGCTCACGAAAGTCACACCTGGTGTTCCAAATACCTGTAAATTACCGAAAAAATGTACACATTACAAACCATTATAATATTTGAGTTTGAGCACTAGTAGTACAATGATCGTTGTATTGTGCTATAGACGTAATTAATAAGACTAACCTCAAAGTTTGATTCGTCTGCCCAAAGTACATTGGACCATTCCTTCTCAGTAAAATGTTGGTGTCTCAGAGCCCAATCAAGTCGTTTTCTTTTGTTCTCTTCTGAAAGCCACGGCTTCTTCCTAGCTTTGCAACCTTTTAAGCCTGCTTCTACTAGCCTCCGTCTTGCAGTCCGAGCACTTATGAGTGCTCGGACCCGGAGTAACCCCATAACTGTAGAGACTGGTAACCCCATAGGCTTACCAGTCTTTTCAGAACGACTGAATCTGATCTGATCTTTCAGAATAACTGACGAGACTGGTAACCCCATAGAGTTACCAGTTTCTTCAGTTAAAGTCGCAGCAAGGTCCGAAGAAGGTTTTTTTCTGTCTTTCACAGACTGACGGGTAAGTTTCCTGTCCTGACGGCTACCAGTCACGAGTTTTCTGCCCGTTCTTGGTTTATTTGCGTTAGTGCTAGTCTCAGCAAAACGTTTAATGGCAGATTTGACTGCCTCGTTGATCGTGTTTGTTGCTAGCGCGACTGCCGATCGGGAGGTCCCGGGTTCGATTCCCGGATCGAACACTACAAAATTTTCTAATTTAGTTTTTCTGGTAGTGGTTCGGAGTCTGAATATGTGCCCGATGCATAGCTATAGGCTCACCACCTATTCCATAGTGGGACGTAAACGTAACCACGTGAAATGTGGCAGTGTTCTATATTCCTCTGCCTACCTCTTCGTGGATTACAGGCGTGAAGCTACGTTTTTTTTACGTTTAATTGCAGATTGCACTGCGCACCTCGAACATTTCACCAACGTCGCAATATCTTTTTGAGTCTTTCCTTTCTTTCCTTTCTTACACGATTTTCAAGGCTGATTTCGTTGGTTCTTGGCATTTTCAAATAAATCTCTTAATTTAATCACGAAACCACAAATGTACTATCTTTATTTACTTATTTATTTATTTATGCTAAGACTTCCAAATACAGACTGATAAAACATTAAAAAAAGTTTAAAAATAAAATTAATATTTCATTATTGATGCACCAGATGTTTTATGCCCACTAAAACATGCCGGCCATTGTCTTAAATAGTGATTTATGACACCGGTTATCACTTTTCAAAGAATTATTCATTGTTTAAATGGCACAGGTGTTTGGTAACTTTATTAGGGGTGCCTAATAGTTTTGGCCAAGGCTGTACGTATGTACGCCAAATATATTACTGACTTACTAAGATGTCACCCTACATCTGAAATTGAAATCGAAACGTTAACATTATACGTTCACTTATCATTATGTTTTTAGTTTAAATATCACTTGCTAACGATAAAGGAAAACATCGTAAAGAAACCTGCATACTTTAGAATTTATAAAAAAAAGATTCTTAGGTGTGTGCAGTCTACCAACCCGCACTTGGCCAGCGTGGCAGACTATGGCCTTAACTCTTTCGATATGAAAGGAGACCTATATTTTAACAGTGAAATGATAAATGAATCGAGTATTATTTTTTTATTAATATATCAATTTGTTATAATCATTCCCATAGGGCTAGTACTTATATTTTCCAAATGATAAACTTTATGCGCACCATTTGGTTGCACAAAGTCGTTAAGATCCTGAGCGCTACCTGTACGCCGCGCAGACCCTTAATTAGCACAACTTGGCCCATTTTAATTTAACGGACAAACGAGGTGTCGTTAATTAATCCTCACATTAATACTGAAACAAGGGACGGCAGACGCGCAGATGACGCTCGGCCAGAGAGTAGCGGGTCCACAGACCAAAATCCAACAGATGGACCAATTTAAAGCGTGTCATTTCCCAGTCCAGCCGCCAACATTGTAACGGCAGAGCAAGGGGGCCGGTCAGCTGGCGTATTTTTTTATACATCGATCTATTTGCAGTATCTCGTACCTGACTGACGTGTATCTTGTTATTATTAATGAATTACATTTAACATCACGCATGTATTCCCCGAAGTAGCAGACACAAGAGTTTAGCACTCCCTCTTTTAACCCGTTACATATTTTCATACACTAGGCAGTGAGCCTGCTGACACACCGAACGGAGGTCCAGAATTTGAGCTTCTACAAGGATTTTAAATTTAAAAAACTCAATAAAACTTTTTCCGAGCTGGGAATCGAATCCCGGATCGGCCACGAGGCCCATGTGGCAATCCATGAATTATATTTAACTATGAAATATACAGAATATATATCAGTGATATCACTTTAATATAAGCATTTCACAAGTTTCGTATAAACATTGTATGTCCGTTCCGCATGTGAAGGACATCAAACAGTGATACAGTTTGTGTGGTGAAGCTTGTATTTATTTAGGTTGTGCGTAAACAGCAACACTACACATATCTGATACAAATTATCTTTTGTACATATCGCTTTCAAGTATGTTATGAGTATGAAATACATTATGTCCTACGAATGTCTGTTTTATTTTCATATAATATAATAAAAACATCATATTAAAATAACCTTATTTTACCTTAACATATCCATACTAGGAATTTCTATGTCGTATATAAAGCAAAACTATGTAAGACTATTCAGAGACTCCAATCGAATAAAATTGTGTGAATTTCCCAATTAGATATTTCCGTTCTATTAAACCTAGAAAGCTTTGCTGCGAAAACCGTTAATAACCAATCCTCGGAATTACCGGTTAAGGAATTTAAGTAGCTGTTTAATTCGCAATTAAAACTCAACGTACAATGATTTGAACATGTTGAATATTCACATAATTTAGCCGCGGCGCACTTGGCGCGACAACGGCGTCGACTGAGCTACGAGCTGTTACGAGAACGTGTAATCAGAGAGGTTACTGATCGGCGAAAGATTAACTCCAGTCCGCATTGTATGCTCGACACCTCTTAAATTTTCCCTTTTTGTGCCAATAACTTAAGGCATTCAAGAATTAATTTTTTTCTTCACCTCCGTGAACGTCACCGTTTATCACATCGGACGAGAGTTATGCGTTTTTATTGCGCGCTTTCGTAACCGCTTCTTAGCTGTAAACGGTCGTGCGTTGTGACTATGTCTCGCCTGACATAGGATGTATTTAAATAATTACCGTACAGGAACCTGCATATTGTTCAGACGGCTTGTTCAATGTCTGCGCATTTGTATGTTAGGGGTGCCATTGAATTTGCTCCATTCGACTTTTTCAATCACAAATAGTAAATTTAGTACATATAAATGATATTTGATGTACTGTAAAAGTATTGTAAGATATTAAATGTTTCGTAAGTATTTATACACATGATTGTAAATGTAACGGCTTAACTAACGTGCGTTTTTCGGGATGGCCCGACTAGTTTCAGACCTGACGTACCTTCGTAGACTGACCGTCTTCGCCGCGACCTCGCTGCAAACACCGGGAGCTCATGAGGAAGGACCTCGTAGAGGTCCAAAACTAGTCGGGCTGAAAAACGCACATGCTTTAAGCCGATACATTTATAATGATATTGTAAGATATCAAATGCTCTCGAAATGGCTACAAAAAATGCAAGTGAAAGCATCTGTGAAACTTTTTGAATGCATTAAAAAACTGAATTACTCACACTTGAACGGTTATGAATTCAAGTCATCGTTATTATTGTGTGTGGTTAACGTACTCAGTTCCGCGCGCGGCCCGCGGCCCGCACGTGCCGCCCGCCCGGCCGGAAGTGCTCCGCCATCGCACTTATCATGACCTTCGCAAATATCTCCCCGTGTCACCCTAAGGATTGTTGACTTTAACTCATTTACATGAAAAAAATCGTCGCTTACAAAAAAAACTTGAGACATTTCGTACAAATGTACTTAAGGGTTTTATATTAATAAACGATTGCAAATTAAACCGAAAAGAAGCATGTCAAGTCTGTAAGGATAGAAATATTTGGTACTCGGCTGCCTGGGTACGCCGCGAGAGAACTTGGCATCATTCAATCACTTTCATCTTCCGACAGACATTATTGATACTTCTACTTGCGATAAACAAATCGCTAAGCAACAACCTCTTGTTTTATTAGTCCGGTGCAACTTTATCTATTTGTAGAAGGAGCCTACTACTACTAAGGTAATAGCCTGCTTTTAAATATATGATAATCGACCAACTGAACATACTCTCCTACACTTGGCCCTTTTACAATAAACTTAAGTTATTAATACAACCTGCCACATGGACGCACAAAGAGATAGCACGAAAAGAAATGGATTGATGCAACACTGGAGCAGATCCAGAACTCTCGTGACTTGTCGCAGCGCTGGGCCACTTGCACTTTGCCAATAAATTCTAATGTCAGCACAAACAACACATGAATGTGTGAGTGCATTGAACCCGTGCTGATCTATAGCGAACTAAATTTGGTGTATTGATCAGCAATTGCTTGTTTTAGTTAGAGGGCTACAATAGTAATGTGAGTGTATGTAGACAGACGAACGTTCAAGCGAGTCAGGTCTGTAAAGATTGAGATATATGGTACTCGTTGTTCTCTGCCCACCATTAATGTACCTGGCTTATTGGTATTGTACCAACAATAATGTTAGTTCTCATACGACATAAAAAGTCGCCATAGCCATCCGTAGTTTGGTTGGTGATACGTCCAGGATTATGTTATTAGCATAGAGACTGTTGATAAAAATATGGAGATAAGCAAGACAGGTTGAGGTGGCTTATCGCGCACGTCGCGCGGCTCGAACGTGCGCTATCCGCCGTGTTACCACCCCACCGACACGGAGGAGAGTGCTCCACTTGTAGACAAACTTTCGTATCATATACACTGATCACTTTTGGCGACAAAGTTTTTCTTAGCGACACTGTTCGATATTTTAAAGCCCTCTTTGTCGTCATAGAAATGTCCTTTATTATATTTGTATTATATAAAGAAGTTATGTATAGGTATGGTTTTTAATGAAATACTTGTGAAGTATCGCTACGTTGGAAATATCTAAATATAGTGTAATGGGTACGTATGCGTATACACGGTCAGATGTTGATGTCACTGTCTGGGTGATAAATGAAATCTTCACATATGAGTATCTTTTGTTATAAATATTTATACATATTTCGCCTTTTGCACCACGGTCAAGTAACAAATCGATGAATATTTTTGCGGTCAATATATCCACTTACACCAAAAGTATGATCATGTAAAGCCTACAGTGACAAGTGTCGACTTAACATAATCGGCGATATCGTAGTTAAATTGCAAACGAACACGTTTATGAGAACGTGCAAGCTGAGTGATACAGTTGTGCGCAGTTCAGTGAGTCAGCTGCGCGCGAGACGCCGCTCAGCAAGCACACTGGGCCACATATTGCACTTTGGGCGAAAACTCTACCTGTCCACGCGTGACTTTCAAATCTACCATCCAGTGCTGCCACGAATATACGAGCAAATAGGGTATTGATTTTGTAATAAAGTTAACTGTTACGATACACATGAACCTTTGGACGTCTGAAAACTACGCTTTGACTACAAGAAATTAAACTGATTTTATAATTCTTTTATCTTCAAATATGTATTACCGTAAGGGGTAGGCAGAGAAGCGTAGTACACTACTGGAATCCACTTATCTAATTTTATGTCCCACCACGGAATAAGTGATGAGTCTATTTCATACACCGGGAACTAGAACCCAGGACCTTTCGATCAGCAGTCGCGCTTGCCAGCACTCGACCAACGAGGCAATCATACATATATAATTAATAATATCATCAGTGCAGACACAAAAAACAGACCATAACAGATTATGCAGATTTTGAAATAATGTGAACGTACAAAATGTGGCTTTGTACAAAACAATCAGTATACGATATGCGGCCTGTGTCGGCGCGGGGACGCGGGGGCGCGGGCGTCACAGCAAATCCACAGGTACCTGTACACATCTCTGTTGGTCACGGTTCGCGGGGAACACAACACAGAGATTGTTGTACCTTAAAGATCGAACAATAACCTGTTTCAGAACGGCGTCGAATTTTTTCCATAATGTTTCTCGATTCGCATTCAAAAGCTTAATGGAATTTCGAATTGCGCTATTCGGCGTATTGTACAAGGGCGCGGGTTGTGGATAACATCGGCAACGCACTAAATCACACACAGCCGCTCATACAATAGTCTGTAGACGTCCAACACTTATCGATATGCGTTAAAAAAAGGAATCTTAAATGTGTTGTGCGAACACTTACGGATATTTCTTACGTAGGTAGTTGCAACACGGAACGACTAACGATTTAACAGATTCACTTTCACTAGGTGTTAGCTATATAGCGTGTGACAAAGGGTAGAGTGAGCAGGGCGTAACTAGTGTCGCGATGCACGGCCACGCATAAATCTATAGCGCGTGAGGTGGCTGCGCGATGTTAACGCCTACAAGCTGGCAGCGGGCGCGGGCGCAGTGTGGCGAGCTCCACACCGCGCCGCACGTTCTTAGCATATCTGAATCTGTACCGGCGGCGGTACACAGCCACTGCCCGATATGGGCAAAAATTGAAACACAGAAAGTACATATCTGAGTAGGCCTCTGCCTACACATAAAAGGTTTTGTGCTTTCTTTATGTTTCGCCTGCGTAAGGCCAACGAAATAAAATCTCGTGACCGATCGGAATTCCGCGTTTGTACCGTGTTTCGATTACATTCCGCCCGAAATTTAAATTTGGTTTTATAACAGCGTTTCGGAAATACTCGTATGCATAAACTTGCAAAAATCAATACGAAAGCTTATAACCTTTATTGATTATCGAAGTAATCGTGCCAACATCGCTCAATACTTAATGATCCTACTATTTCTAACCCAGGCACGTGAAAGTAATAGCCCGAACATACGATCCATACGGGTAGTGAGCACATAAAAACCATTTCTCATGGCATTATGTACACATTTTGCGCAGCTCTACCTGCTGCGGAGACCCACGGCCTCGGCGCCTCAACAGGTGTGCACCTGAGAGTAAGTGCGCTTTTTCATTAACTACCTATATATGTACGAACAAACAAAACGATCGACATGCTCGCATAAGAATGATGCCCGCGTCCCTTTCAGCGCCGGCCGAGGAATGCCTTTATGTTGCTCGATCGTTCCTTGCGTTCTTATTATTAATAAAGTCATTCATTACTGCCTTAATGACATCATCTTTGACACTGCTCCAAAAACTGCTTCCAGTTGTACTGCTCACGCGCTCACCTCTGGCAAAGTTTTGTTTAAATATTCCGAGAATTATATAATGCTCTTATCCAGATAATATAAATACAAAGTATTATTTCATTAATTTAGATTGTTTTGTGTCTAATCAAAAAACTTTTCGAGCAACATTTGTCACCTTTAATGGACAGCGGTGTCTTCTCCAGCAATGATCAGCACTAGCAGCCCAGACTCAGCCCAGCAATTCATAGGCCATGATTTTCAGAAATCTATCATCGTTAATAATAATAAACCACAGAGAATCTAAAATAATACATTCAAAATTTGAAACAGACACAAGCGCAGAGACACAGAGACATACACTCCACCCAGCTGGGGGCGTCCTACGCTACGTGAGATGTATTATCATAAGTTAATTTAGTCAACAGGGTGAACCTTTCAAATTTTAAAACATAAATCTTGGTGATCGCCAGCTCACCCACTATCCACAGTTTTCGTAACGATTATTAAAACTAGATTATTTAGTTGGTTCAACATATCGGACACATTACTGTTCGTTTTTACCGAGACTCGTACTTAGCTGCCACGTCGTCTTTCTTCAGAAGAACTTCATTCGGAAAAGGACAAATCGCCTTGAACAGATCCTAATAACTGTTAACCGACACGCCGATATGCCATATTCAGTAGATACATTATGTGTCCAGCTATTACTCTATCCCACTATTCTCAAGTCACATTGCCTCTCCGCGGTATCTCTTACAACAGATACACTACTAGATTACACGCACTAGAATAAGGGCGCGCCCTAGTCGGAGACGGGCACAACGACTCAAGAAGCGGGGGGGACGGGCGGAGGCGCAACCTGCGCCCGC
>DWMG01001346.1:0-15449 GCA_018244855.1 Elbella merops
TGATACCTAGTACGAGATAAATACAACTAAATAAAATACAACAAATAATTGATACCTAGTACGAGATAAATACAACTAAATAAAATACAACAAATAATTGATACCTAGTACGAGATAAATACAACTTTAGAAATATATTCTATAATTTGCATAACAATTTGCACATAGCTCAACACGTGTTTAATATATCATACAAGGTGTTAGACTGAGTTCTAGTACTTGGAAGTCTTTGAAAGTCATCTTGTAATGATGGTATCCAAGATAAATATCTATGAACAGGATACTCGTTATAAAATTATACAATATTGGTGTTTTAAAAAATGGCTTAGCCCTTATCACGAGGTGTCTCTTGTAATAATCCAATATGCACTCCTTTTTGGATTTTTTTCTTCTGAATTATATCCTTTTGAATACCAAATGCAAGTCGCTACAATATTGAAGGGATGACTATCCGCCATAGTGTTCTCCGTATTGTATATATGATGTGTGCTATGTAATAATACAATATACATTTATTTTTTAATTCCATTATGTTGAACACCAAATGAAATAGGTCTCTACAATAGGGATACTATCCGCTATATAATTCTCCGCAGTCCTCGCAGGCGTATGATGAATGCTAACTCTAACAAAAGACTCGTTACCGACATGGAAACAATAAATGATGATGCTGCAGAACTTAAGAAGCAATTAAATTTTTCCCTTATATGTTTATGTATGTACGTATGTATGCATGTTTGAAGAGAGTGATAACATAAAAGCGCGTGAGGTATGGACAGAGATATTTGGTACTGAATGGTTATCTGACTACCACGTAAGGCACCTGGCGTGGTGATATAAAAATGTCTGTATAAGAGTATAATAGCTGATTGGGAGACTAGTACAAGTGATGAGTCGTAGGTACTAATCAAAGGCAATCTATGTATTTAAAACACGTGCGCGGGGTTTTACGATGATACGAGTACCATTGCCTCTCCTTGTGCCATCTTCTGATGATGTTTTAATGATTCCAATACGTCTGTTGTGCATTTGAATCGATTAAAGTTCCGTTTCTAATATCGATATAAAAAATTTTACTCGGTGGAGAACCTTTCTGAAAACGGCGTGTGTATCAAAAGAGTGATAAATGTGGAAGAAATCTGTCTAGTAGGTAAAGGATAGAGGCATTTGACACGCTGCCGGTTGTCTGCCTAACCCTTAAGGGCTCTGGCGTGGTGACATAAATAATAATACGTTATTTTTTACTATGTTATCTATACTATAGGCATTTCAATAAACACGCATTGTTTTTTTTAACTATTATTTATGACAGACGTACAGAAATAATGAAAAAACGTACTGTTTGTGCTCATACACGCGAGTCATGAATTGCAGATCAAAATTATATACATTAATAACAGTTTTATAATATAACGTATTTAATAGGTAGGAGTATAAATTACTCATAATGTTAACGTGAAAAATTAATATTTTGTATGCAGGTATAGAAATCTATAACACGCAAGTAAGACTTCGTCAGCCGGTGATTCTCATCGTATTGAAGTTTCCTGTCAACTTTCACATTTTCTGAGCTTTGTTTAGGTTTCATTGTGTACTGGATATGAGTTAGTTGACCACCTGGCTACTGGCACCCTTTTTATTTTTGTCTTTTTATATGTGTCAAATGCTAACTACAGCAGAATAAAGATATTAAACGTAACTTCACGCCTGTTATCCCCGTAGAGGCAGGCAGAGGAATGCAGAACACTTCCACGTTTCACCGGTTACATTTACGTCCCACTATGGAATAGGTGGTGAGCCTATTGCCATGCATCGGACACATCCAGACTGAACCATTACTACAAAATCTAAATTAGAAAATTTTGTTGTGTTCGACCCGGGAGTCGAACCCGGGACATCCCAATCGACAATCTCGCTTGCAACCAACACTACCAACGAGGCAGTCATAAAGATATTAGGGAATACATTTTACCAAACTTCAATTTTGAATAGGTACAAAATAAAATGAGAGATGAATAAAAAAGTAAGGCTTTGAACAAAGTAAGCACCTAATATTTTGTCCATGAGTTTATTACAATTGAGATCATACGTATAAATAAACGTGCATTTGCGCAAATTATTAGCTCTGCTCATCGCTAATTTATTTATCAATTTAAGAGTTCCAGGAAAGTGAAAAATTCAATATATTTTAGAAGCAATTACGTCAACGCAATTCTATGACCTTAATGCGACATTGTTAATTCCTGAGCGTATCACTCTTATGCATATGTTATAACATTATAGGATGCATGTTGATGCATTTAATCTTAAAGCCACGTCGCCATACTAATGTTGTGGAAATTCATGTACCGCATACGACCTCAATATATTTTCCTTACTCATTATCCGCGTGTTGGAATGAGGGAAGGACATGTCGACTGAATGTTGAACATTCGGAAAACTTTATTTCCCTTTCATTGAGAATTCCTAGAATCGTATTGAGCGTTCGGATAATTGCAAATTATCTGTGTATGTTATAATTTTACTTCGTGTGCTGTCAGTACTGTGCTGTTCAGTAAGGTGTTTGATATTGTTTATGGTAACCATAGTTAAACGTCTACACATATGTTAACTTATGATATAAATCTATGGTATTTTGTAATTTTATCTATGGTTTTTTTGATATCTCACATTTAAATGGAACTGAACCATTAAAAGGGATAAATCCTTATAGTAATTCAGTATGCCTACATACTGTCACTTTTTTTAATGACTGTACATGTGTCTTGTTTCTGTTGTCTGACGTGTTCTGCTAACATGTCTAACGTATTTCATCAATTCAGCTGCTTCCTTGTTAAATTTTGTTATCGGATGTGAACGGCAAAAATTGTTACCTGTCAGATAACAATAATGCATCAAGAGGACGTGTTTGAAAAGTTAACAGTGCTGCATATGACAGGACTGTGAGGAAAATTAATCAGTATGCCATAGTGCTGTACACTGTAAACATTGACAAGGTTAGGGTACAGTCTCGTACGTAAACATTATGCTGGATTCGATACTGACAGTGCCTAAGATTTACGAGTTTCTGGTTTGTTTGACGTAATATTGTTAATGTTTTTGTGTTTTATTTATTTCTCTAATCATCGTTTGTTTCCACGTTCCGTGTGCTGCATGTATCAGATATTTTTGCATTATGGAATGAGGATGTTTTTTTATAGTATTAAATAATATTGTATAGAGAATAAAAATATAACAGCCATTTTATATACAGCCAGTCATTACATTTTATACTTATTTAATATTTTATTTATTTGTCACTGGTTTATAAGTGTTTGTGCCGTTCGCCAGTTGTTTTTTACAAGCTACTTTGTCACTTTGTTAGTTCTATGATTACACATAATCCGCGTTTACTGATAAAATTAATCCCTTTGCATTGATAACGTAAACACGCTGTATATTTTATTAATCTCTTGACACCGCCACTTCTGGTACTTATCAATCACGTTTTGAGGAATTACTAGACTGAATACAACATAGCACGTGTTTCCCCGAAAGGATAGACAATACAACGTAGTGCACTCTCGTAACTTACCAATAACGTTATACATACGTCTCACCACTCTCTCTCATATGACACTGTTTGGTCAGACCTGACACGAATCTAGATTCCGTTCTACCTGGGAATATCCAGTAAAAAACATTGAAACTGCCCGACCACAGGATCAACCCCAGGATCGCTCAATCAGCAGTCACGCTTCCAACAATTCGACCAACGAGGCCTTTAAAATACTGGAGGGTTATAAACACGAAAATAGATTTCAAACCGCAAGGGCCACATCTAGTGAGGCCTTTATACACAAGACGGTAAATTACCAAATGTTTGTATACAGAAATATGTAGTAGTACGTTGTAAATTTTAGTAGCAAATACTGAAAATAAATACACTCCATATAATGTATAGTATTTCGATAACATTACATATTCGTGGAAATATTTAAGAATATGTTGCATGCATGATGTTTATTTAGGTCATTACGCAATGTGGCCAATTTTGGATTTTTGCTCCCTTATCGCTACGTACTCGTACCACGTAAGTATGAACTCAGAGCTTCACGGAAGTGTTTTATACTGTTTTTAGTTACCCTCAATAATTTATTTCACTTTTTATCTATATCAGTCTTATCAGCTGATACATGATTTAAAGATTCTAAATTCTAGTAATAATATACGGAGTTGAAGATTCAAAACTAAAAATTTTTGTGGAGCCTTGTACGGAAAAAAAGTATAGATTTTATAATATAATTATGTAGCATGAAGATATTGTAATTCAGTAACATATACAAGTGCTAAATATATTGTTTCTTTAACAATAGTATTTTTGTTGGCACCGAATACATTTAATGTGTAGTTTTGTAAACACATCTTCACACAAATTTTCCTCTCGGGTGACTCACAACTGAGTGGACACATGCAACTTGTGTATTGCTTTGTTAAACAGTTGAAATAATCTAACTCTAAACGTTTCCGAACTATAAATAATGATTCTAGAAATCTATAAACATTTATGCAGTGGACAATGTATAATATGGCTATGGAAAATTTCGCCACGTACCTACAACTTTGCCGCACTTATTTTTCATTTGTTTATATGATTATTATTTCATGCTCACGCCAGATCCCTTAAGAGTTAGGCAGAGAGCAGCCTATGCTAAATATCTTTATCCTTTCAAAACTCACGTGTTTCTTTTATATTCATCATTTTATACAATTACTTTATACTTATCTGCCTATTAATTATGCTTTATATATGCTGTCACATTGTTTATTTCTCTAGGTTTAGAGGGACAGAATTGTAATGCAGTTACGATTTAAAACATAACGCGTAACATCACGCCAATAATCCCCGAAGAGGTAGGCAGAGGAGTGTAGTACACCGACGTTTCACAGGTGTGCGTCCCACTATGGAAATCCTGGTGAGCCTATTGCTACACCGGGCACAAATCCAGACTCACAGCCACTATTAGAGCCACGATTTAAAATTGTGAATAAAATTTAAAAGTGAGGATATATGTATTTTGATATTTTATTTTCAAATGCCAGCATTTTGTTGTCATGGGGCGTACAGCTGTGAAGCGGAGTGATAAAAGTTATAGATATTAGCCGGCCACGACTCACGTACAAATGTACATAATGTAGGTATTAAACATACCGGTAAACAAAGCGACCCGACTATTTATCTCATACTCATTACAATGTCTCGCATTTATCTCTTACATTATTGTAATTACAATATTTTAACGTTATTGTAATGTTACATATTAAATGCTATTGTTAATATACAATTGTGCTTTGGGTTCGATCTCCACGTCGAGCAAAGTAACATTGTGTTTCCCTACATTGAATATATTAGTGGTGGTACAGATTTGTGTCCGGTGTATGGTAAGAGTTTGATTCTCAATTCCATAGTAGGTCGTATTACACAAATGGTGAATCGTGGGATTGTTCTACACTCTGCCTACCTCTTCAGCGATTACAGTCATGTTTCGTTTTTATTAGTATAAATATTATTTAATAGAGATAGTTTCGAAAAAAAAAATTGATTACCGTTGTTTACTAAAGGTGTAGAACATTTTAATATTGTTTGAAACCATGTATTTATAATCGTAGTAGAAACTGTTCAAGCGATCTACGCTAACAATACTATACTGACCGTGTGTACGGTGTGACCTTGCCTTAATCCAGCCAAAGGCAGTCTGACAATGACATTGGAAATTCCATTATGAATGAAGTATGTACGAACAAGAAAAAACGTTACAATCGAAATATGAATAATGTACGTTCATTAATGTTATGGTCGTTTTATTAGAAACGTTTCGTGTTTACGATAAACGATAACGGAACTCAGTCAAATGTCTCGTAATAATGCCGTCGGAATTGTTGACGTAGATTCCGAATTGATGGCACATTAATTTTAGGGGTTGTAAACTCTCGTTAGGTATCTTTAATGTGGAGTAATCTTACCAGAAGGAAAGTTGTTTACGACCATATTTTTAATATTAGTATTATGCAGTTGATTGCCTCGTTGATCAAGGTCCCGGGTTCGATTCCCGGATTACTATGTATTTTTCTTAGATTTTCTAGTGGAAATTTCTATTAGTGACTCAGTCTGGATTTGAACACGGTGTATGGGACGCTGACCCCTATTCCAGTGTGGGACGTATACGTAACTCGTGAAACGTGGGAGTGTGCTACACTCCTCGGCTTACCACTTCGAGGATTATCAACTTGATGTTACGTTTAGTGTGTACTTTCTAAATTAATAACGCATCTATTTCAAGGAAGCCTTAAATATTCAAATTAGTGATCAGAATTTTATAAATCGTTTTATTTGCGACTTCAGCCCAGCTTGACACCATCTCATTTGACTTCTTGTTGACGACGGCTATAGCTTAATCGATTAAACTTGGAACCCATGTTTAATGTTTAGTTGTAAAAGTATCTATCGACACGTTGTTGCTTCGTCTATTTTGGAGACTGCCATGTATTGTGTGGATTTTAGAACGAAGAGAAAAATTGTGCATTTTAGCTAGTAGCTATAACTGTGCTACATATTTATATATTTTTTATTGTCGTCCTTACTTCGTCGATTCGTCAACAGCGTCCTTAAAGCTCGTCGTAGTTTAACTCACATGTCGTTATGTTCTTTAGCGTTTAACTCTTTATGACGTCATAGCATGAAGGTTACATTCTTGATTACAAAGAAAGTGTATTGTTTACATCGCTTGATCGATCGTCGTCGTCGGTTACACGGTCACACGTATTTGTCCAATTTTGTATTAGGTGAAAATTATTTATGGTGCTCGGAAAAAGAACAAGGTTTGCAATCAATCTTGATTCATGGACTTTCTATCGTGAATATTTTATAGTAAAGGATTTATTTCATTCATCTTCTCTCAAATTCCACCTTTCACATACTCGTAGTCGTGGGCCCTTTCCATACGCCGATAAATATACAAGAAACATGTCTGGATAAGTATATTTGGGGCCTCGGTGGTCTCTGCTTACTCCGCGTAGAACTTAGCTTGGCGTTATCAATATTTATTTTATCCCTTCGTTCTTTTCCATGATGCGCATCGGAATTGACGGGTTGTTTGCGTGCTTAATCGAGTGGAGATTGCTTCTTAGATATATTGTTAAGACAAAATGACAGTTCTATTTTGTTTTAACTTGTTGAAAGAAACACAAAAATATTGTAATGTATTAATATAAAAATGATAATGACATAGTTATAATTCTAAATGTGTATTAAAAATAAAAGAAACACAAAATTTTCCAATGTATACATACAAAAATGAGAATTCCGTAGTTGTAAAGATAAATGAATGTATTTGTGTTTGTTACAGACTGAAAGCGAAACATCATGCGAGGAAGCCGCGCGGCTGACGGCCGAAGGGGCGGCGGATCCGGACGACGACGAGGCCTACGATTATGGGGCGCTACCCCCACCCCCTGATGGTGGCTACGGCTGGGTGGTGGTGTTCGCCTCCTTCATGTGCAACTTGGTGGTGGACGGTATCGCGTACACCTTTGGCATCTTCCTCCCCGAACTGGTCACATACTTTGGCGAAGGCAAAGGAACGGTCGCGTGGGTTGGCAGTCTGTTGTCCGGCGTTTATCTTGCGGTTGGTGAGTGTCTATTTTACATGTTTTTATTTGTTTTTTTATTGATGTATCGACATTTTCACACACATTTACAGTTAACATGTCATAATTTCATAACACATAAGTGAAGGTACGTATCGATGTATCGATCGTATACGATGATGACCGTGTAAATAAATAATTATGTGTCGATTTATTTATTTATCTAATCTCTGTTATGTACTAATATTTAATACAAATACGTTCATGTGAAATGTTTATAAACGAAATTATTGATAACATGATCAATATCAGACACTCGTCTGTGTTTGTGACTTATTATGTGTACGTTACTTATTATTTTGAATCAAAAAGTGTAAAAAAAATAATGAATTGCCAAAATTTTGTAACTACAAAATTTTCTAATTTAGATTTTCTAGTAGTGGTTTGGAGTCTGGATATGTGCCCGATGCATGGCAATAGGCTCACCACCTACTCCATAGTGGGACGTAAACGTAACCGATGAAACGTGGGAGTGTTCTGCATTACTTTGTCTACCTCTTCGGGGATTACAGGCGTGAAGTTACGTTACGTGTTATAGAAATAGTGTTCGTCTTTATTAATTTGATATGGATCTCAAATTTGCAGGCAAAAGGCACAGTGTAACCCTAACAAAGTTGATAATAAAAGCACCTTTTCTAGATTTTTAGCTTTGGTTCTTAATGTTATCATTCGTCGTTTACTTATCTCTTGATTTTTAATGTTTATTTTTCTTATTATCGAGGTTTAATGAAGTTCTTGATGTATAATGCTTCGTCTTCTTATTCGTGAGGTTTAATGGGGTCTCGAAGTTTAATGCTTATACTTCTTATAATTAAGATTTATTGTTTCTTGTTATTATTGAAGGTAATTGCTTCTTCTTCCTAATATGATCTTGAGTGCAGTTGTGGTCATGTTTGAGGGGGTTCAATACTACAGTTCTTCACCTAGAACCGATGGTTGGGTGGCGCTCTTGACGGGTTCAGACGCATTGACCAGAGCTTTTATTTGTTCGGCTCAGCAAAGTGGATACCTCCTCCAAGACCTGACTTCATTTACTCTACCTTCCACAATCAGGCGTTCCATAGCGTCTTCATGTTTTGGCCTATGGCCAAAGTGGCGAAGAATTCTGCCGTTGACGTGAGTAGAAAACCAATTGCTGAGTTGCGATACCAAAATCATTATGAATAGAAACCTCTGTGCGGTATTGGTCCAGGCTATACGCAGGACCGACGGATCTCCCTGGAGACTTCCAGCATCATATCTCCAATGCGTCAATTGCTGACTTTCACTTTCTTTCTCGGCCCATGTTTCCAGGCCGTATGTTTGATGCTTTTCACTTTTAATAAATTGGTTTCCAGACCATTGATCCTTTACAGAGGAGAACATTTTTACCCATTTTAATAAACCATTGTATACCTCAATTTAAGCCAACCAAGGAATCTTTTATTAGGAGACCTTGGAGTCCCAACAGAGTTGATAATCTTCATGAGTTTTCATTTTTAGTTTGTGGAGTGTCTTCATGGATTTCTTGAGTACTTAAATGTCTAAGAAATAATCCTTGCAATTTTGTAAATAATAAACTAGTCATATAAATTTGCTAATGAAGGCAGTTGCTATATTATAGCCATCTTGATGTCAGGTAAACCGAAAGGCTTTTATATCAATTTGTGTACTATTTACAGGTAAGTATATACTGCGTACCGTTTTATGTAATCAATTTCTGCCTCCTGTCTAAAATTACCCGTGTGAAAAACCGTATATAAATTGGGACAACCTATGCTTCAAGAGAGGACGCTTCTTTGTAGTGTTTGTTTGACTTTGCTTCAGTTAACTTCGTTTGAACTTCTTTTTAAGTATGGATATTATTATATTACATAATTATCTTGGATAAGAATCATTGTAATGTTCTATGCTAGTAGATTAGTAATGCATTTGCTATTTTTCTGCAATGTTAGAAATGTTTAACAGGTTAAATTCTTATGATTTTAGGCATTGTGTCTAAGACACTGTCTTAAGTATACCTACTTACTTTTGAAATATCGATTGTGGAAAATCGTAGTTATGTTCCCGTTAATGTATTTATGAAAGCATACATTGTAACACGGAAATTTAAATATTAAATATCCCTTGACATTATATTTCTCTTACCTGTCGTCGTATTCGTCTAATTTTATTCGAATCATAAGTACCCTACGAGTTAGTGCCAAAATTTAAAAGACAATCTTCCCAGCGTTATGAAAAAATCAGAACAGAATTTTTGGATATATGAAAATTTTGGCAATCATGTGTTGGAGTTGTTAGACGTTAGTTATATACTTAATTCGTTACATTTGTTGTCTACTGAAAGTAGATGTCTTCAGCCATTACTAGAGGTCTGGTGACTATACTAGCATGCTATGCCAATGCAGATTGACGGAGACGAGTCAACCCGTTTTTTGTATGTTTTTAAACTACTAATTACACGTTGGACGACGTGTAATGATGGCTATTTATTCATACCAACCAGGTCAGATTAGTTAATGTGCCCTCCAAAGCGCAGGCGTATTCGTAGGAATTTGGTATGAGGAGTCACTAACAAATTTGATACCGCACCCGGTGATACCTTTATAGTTCACCGCTAACCTGTATTTGGATTTAAGCGATTTATATTTATTTCAAATCATTATTTATTAAGTTTAGTAGATTATTTCACTATGGCAAAGAGCAGTATTAGGCCAATTGTAAATCCTGTTTTATCCAATGTAGATATTTCAGACTGACTTGCTATGCTTTCAATTTCGCTAACAATACTAAATTTAGATGTATAATTAAAACTCATGGTTCTTTCATTTACTCCCTAAGTGACAAGATTTGATTTATTTTCTGATAGACACTCTATGAACTTCGTAGAAATAATGCATGCTGCGACAATAATATGGAAAATAAGGAAAAGCTAAAATAACATCGTTGGTGCTTAATCAATGAATAACTTTTAATAGAAATTTAGAGATTCATTGTGGAAATTCTTCATTTAAAAGTTCGCTTGAAATTCGCAATCACTTTTCAATCACAAATCCTCCATTACAAAATTTACTTTCAATCGATTCTTAAAATCCTCCAGCCATTGTTCATTAGCTTTTTGAAATAATTATTGTAGATTTAAGATAAATATAAGTAAGAGTATAGACAAATAGTTAAAGATCGGTCGATTTCAATATCTTTTGTCTACACAATTTTTAATTGTTTAATTCTTAGTAATTATTATAATGGCTACTAATAAGCTTAAATATGTAACTGTTGTGGTGGACGATACAACACGTTGATAAATTTAAAGCTCGTGACCAAAATCTCATCTTAATGGACATTCATTAGTTAACGATTTCAACTCAACATATGACATAAAAATTTTACAATAGTCAGTCATCAATCATCATCTTTATTGTATCCCCATGAAGATATAAATGATGATAGTACAAGGATGCAAAGGAAATCCTTCGCTCTGGAGTTTATTCATTAACCACATATAACATTACTTGAAAGTTAGCTCTATCCATCTTACACCTGATCACTCCCAATCATTATCATCATCACCATCAGCATCACCTTCACCTTTATCAGCACCATCATCGTCACCATTATCATCATCACCACCATCATCATTATCATCCTCACCACCATCGTCATCATCATCGTCATCGTCATCATCATCATGACTATCATCTTTATCATCATCATCATCATCATCATCATAGACATACCTAGACCTCTCCAATAGCACGCTACTCAGCTCGATCTTCAGCTCTTCGCATCCAACCTCTACCAGTCACTTTGCGTATATCGTCACTCCACCTAGCTGGAGGGCGTCCGCTTCTAATCTCTCAACCTTATCCTACTACCTACAACCAGTCTAAGTATCACACATCATTCCTTGCTCCCGCGTATTCAGAAATTATACACCTCGAACTCAAAAACTTTTCTCTTTTCTGAGAGCTGAGCTATGGAGGCCATTCCAGTTAAGCTATGGGAGAGTATTGGAAAATTGTGGGCAAAAAATGAAAATCGTTCGGGGTTCGATCGATCGAATCGATCGGACTCGTTAAGTACGTTATACAGAAGCGATAGATAATAATTCTGAGTTTAAAATCCTTTGATAACTTACTTTTGAACAGTAACGGATCTAAGAATGAGCACAAACCTGCTTATTATTTAACGGTAATCAAAAATTCTTAACAGTATATTGTATATACAGATGAGACGATAGCTACAATAGAAACACGTGTTCTGTGTCTGACTACGAGATGAACCAGGCTGTATATACTCAGCCTAACCAACAGCAAACTCTGCCTTTCATTAACCTTGCCAGTAACAATACTCCATTCTGTTACGACAGCAATACCTAACATACAATATATATTTATTAATAACTAGCTGACACCCCGCTGACCGCTCCGCTTGACGAAAAATAATTGAATTACACTTGGGTTCATATTATTTTCATTAATGACATGCAATCTCTAATAAACTTGAGGGCATACCAAAGATAATCCTAGCGCGCCTTTGTTTTGTTTTGATTTATGTCAAATGTTTTACAGTTGGGGACAAAGTAGTTTGGATGTGAAAGGAATATTGTTGGCGGGGAGTTCTGATGAACTTCCTTGAGCCACCAACTGGTCTGAGTGGTTAAAGGGATCAGAATTTTGTATGGGCCACCAAACGACAATAGTCCGGCTACTGATGCTGAATGAAATCACTGAATTGCATTTAATTATTTAATCCAAATTTACTAATTATTACTTGATGAACATAAATCACGTCCGCTTGCGATCGGCGCTGGAGCAGAGAGTTGAAAGGGCGCGGGGCGGGAGCGGTATTTAATACAGAGTACTGAACGCTTATTAGCACAGATTAATAAGCGCGCTATGTCTAATTGCATAGATTAGTTATGTGTTTATTCGTTTATATTTTATCTGATACAAATATAATTTGGCGCGCCTATTTGCGTGAACAAAAATTGTTGTTTTTAATATTTTTCTCGTACTTTGTCGTTTTTTCTCTGCATAAGAACATTCCTTAGACTTCATGAAGTACATCAAAAAAGAAATCAGTCAAATCGATTTAGCCGTTCTCGAGTTTTACGTTTAGCAACAAATTTAGCGATTCATTTTTATTTATGTAAGATGGATATTTATACCGGCTTGGTAAAGGCTGAAGGATAAGAAATCATATCTCATCGGAGCTGTACGAGTTATTACTAATGATAGGAATACAGAAAACTCTCCGCACCAATTTTGAAAAGATGGGCGTCGCCTTGAAAAGGCACGAGCTAGACGACATTATTAGGCAAAGCGAAGCGATATACCAAGAGTCCGTTCACTGATGATGTCTCATATACACACATACGATTTTCCATTTCAAAAAAACCACACACTGTCGCATTTCCAATACTTTTGGCACTATTTCCCAACAGAAAGTATTCTTTGGAAAATTAACTACCCATCAGAAATCATTCTCTTAGTTTTAATTTTCAATAGGACTTTTATCAATAAAAGCCCATTGAGATTTACGTAAATATTTAACACCCTGCATTCACTGTTCCGGGGGCTTTTGTATCGTATAATAGAGTATAATTTTAAGTCTAATATAAATCAAGTAACTCTAGTACAATAATTAGAGCTATGGTTTAGCTCTGGAAATATTTTATATTCATTATGTCTCTAAAATTTTAATTTTTAACGATACCTTTAGTATTGAATTGTATTTATGTACTACATAATTGAAATTTGTTTTAATTTTATACGTGTAGCTTTAAGGTTAGTTTCAAGCATATAAATGTTGCTCGTACGTATACCTACTAAAAAAACAAAAACTATTTTTAAGCTTGCATATACGGCCTTTTAATGACGAAAAATTTTGTTAAACAGCATTTTAATTTTACAAGGTCATGGAACTAAAAGTGAATTATAAATAGATTGCATTCCTTATTTTGGAGCCTTTTGACATAATATTTTGTATATCGAATCATAGTATCTGGATCTCTTTGCATTAGATAGATATATTTTATTTCTATGGAACCTAAACAGTACTATTTTTTATATTTAGTATTACGTACAATTACATTTATATTGAGAATTAAACTTTTAAACTAAACTATGTATATACTAATATTTTTTTGGATTTGATTTTTTTTATTTGACGATAGTCTATTTTTGATTTTTTTATTTGTTTTTTAATCTATTATATAAAAAACATCCAGATTAACTACACTCACGGCACACGCTATAGACACAAATTTCCTAATTCTTATAACAGCTTCACGGTGCCACTAATTAAAATGTTAACAAGTGATCTTAATTACGAACTAGTGCTCCATTATTAAGTTTCGGATTTTAATTTTTTTTTTCACTTCAATTATAATTACAAGAATAAGTGAATACTGCAACTATTAAAAAATCGCGATCAGAGACTGTTACAGGGCGTATCTACGAAATTTCATAAAGAGTATGAGTGACGCAAAATTCTATAAAACGCCGATATGAATTCTTAATACCCTGCATTCACTGTTCCGGGACCTTCTGATATAGAATAAATTAAATAGAATTGTAAGTAGCATGTGCCGACATGTCAAAAGATATTTAATCGAAAAATACCTAAAATATCTTATTATTTATTGTGTCTCATATTGTTACATAAACGTTAAAAGTTACCTAAATCTTATAACAACCAGATAGTTAAAAACTTTTTTTACCCAATACCATATTTATGAATTCGCTATGAAATTTTCGTCGTGGTTGGTACCTACTCATCTCAAGTTTAATAAATGGAAAAGCATTTTAACGCAAACTCGCTTTTTCTTCCACTGAACATCACACTTTCGCCTATCTAAAACTATAACCCACAAAGTACGATCATAATTCATAATCTATGTATTCTGGCTTCTTCTATTCCCACGCTCATTCTAACCTCCAGAAATCATTAATCTTGTTACGCGTACCAGCCCTTCAAAGTGAGGCGTTTCAAAGTCCCTTCATAACTGGAGCAGTGAATATACCGCGATTAAACCAAGTAACCTTAGCGACAAAAAATCCTCAACTTCTCCGATAGAAAGTGGGTGTCCGGACCTTCCTGAATATCTCTGTAAACTAACAAAAAAACAACTCGATCAGCGTTTCCACGAAGTACAAACAGAAGACCAACACAAGGGATACCGATACCGCCTAAGATTGCATACGGATCCGCGGTTCTGATGATTCTTATGGTGGTTCAGAGCCACATAACAAGCTTAGGATGCATATAGTAACGGGCATGTCAGTATGGACAGACAAACCGGGAAAAACGCGCGAGCGGTCGGGGTATATTCCTTCAGCCTGTTTCGACATTCTGAAGAGCCTCAGTGGGAATCATCTGAAAAATGCTGCACTACCCAAGGTCTGTCTGATAGCCACACATGTTCCCAACTCAATAATATAAAAACATAGCCACGTTACTTACTAACAAGTATATAATGCAAACCTTGAATTGAAGATGAGATTGGTCACTTCAAGTCAACTTCATCGTTGATTCGATATATAAATAGCACTCCTTACAGCCATTAATAGGTACGACAAAGTCAAAGCAGCATAAAGATTAATAGAATCTTTCCCAGCCGAATCGTATGGACCCGCAACCACAAACATCACTTCACAGCGTGTAAAGATTGGGGCTATCTTAATGTTTGTAGGTCAAAAGCTGCTTCTTCTTCTTAGCGTGTCGATGACAAACACATTCTGTGATAGCTCCCTAAATGGTTTTAGCCCAGAATTTTGCCA
>DWMG01001347.1:0-15446 GCA_018244855.1 Elbella merops
TCTCGTAGTTACTCGGAGTCTGGATGTGTGCCCGATGGATAGCAATGGGCTCACCACCTATTCTATGGGACGTAAACGTAACTGGTGAAACGTGGGAGTTTGTTATAATCCTCTGCCTACCTCTTCGGGGATTATGGACGTCATGTTACTTTTAAATTTATTTATTATACTAGCTGTGCCCTACACAAAGTATTCCATGGCTAATTTAAACGAAATAGCAGATAATTCATAATAGGTACTTAAGCACAAACAGTATTTTTAGTTATATATATGTATGTATGTGCGTGTGGTACTGTAGAAATGAACTCCGCAGAGTGTTGAATTATTTTAATTTTAAATTATTTCCTAATCCATGCGTCCATCCATGCGTCCATGCGTCATAACATGCTGTAAAAGAGAAGAAGGCTTGTCTTCAAAAATTGTCTTTAAAATGAAATAATATGTTCGTCAGGAGATTTGAGATTTGATTGTGGGATTGATAAGTGATGTTTCTTAAGAATTCTCGTATATCACATTTTAATTTTAAAAAATGTTTGCCTCATTGAAGCTTTTATAATAGATATTATATAATTATGATATCGCGGACTTTTTTCTAGATCTATTAAAATAAATGTTTTTCTAGTTACATTGTGTTTACTTATTACTAACCATTGTACCAGCACACGTAAACAGTCTTTCGGTAGATCTGATCCTTCAGACTTACATTTGAAATATAAACAAATAACCCCAGCCAAAAGTTTTAGTGTTACATATAGCGTTTTTAATAAATGACTATAATATACAAATTCAAATCTCACTGGCAGTTTAAAAATTGGCGCGAACAGACATCTTGTTCAAACCCTTCAGCTTTATTACATTAATAATATAGATAGCATGAATTATATAAATTATAAGCAATGCATTATTAACAGTCTTAATATAATATTCCTGTTAGTTAAATTATAAACTTCTACTAAGGACTTATTGCTTTATGTACATTTCACCTGTCGACACTCTGTCAAAAGAACTTTCTTTTTTCTAGTCTCTATTTAACACAGAAACGCAATTTCCAAGAAATGATATGCGTAACAAATTCCCTATCGTAAAACGGAACGAAATTCCCAAAACGTCAACATTTATCGATACGACCGATGCCTCCAAAGTTCAGCACTGTGAAATTGAATCCTTCGAAGGACCTCACATTTAATGTATTCTATTTTCTTGTTCCTAGCGTCATGAGATTTCATTTACGTGCCCACTGAGCCGCTTAGTAGGTAAATTGGTTAAGACTGTAAAGTGTTCTTTTGAGTCTTAGCGATAAGCGAGTGGAGCGATGACAGGTACAGTTATTGTTTATTAAGCCTATGATTACATTGTATCAGTCTTATCCAGGTGTTTATGGATTTTGGGTTAGCTTGACTAGTTTATTCGAGGCCTTAAATCTATTATGCGTAAGTCTGTTTCATTGGCACAACAAAGGAATGTTGGTAAAGGATTTGGCAAATGATTAAAATCAGGCACAGGGAGAGTCTTTATTTATATTATTTGCAAATGCTTTTTATCTTATAACAAAAAATACTGGTTAATTAGAAACTTTGGGAGCGAGTGATCCTGAAATCTAAGACTATCGTATAAATCATACCAACGGTTCACCTTGGAAAACGTATCTAATTGAGGGCTACAACAGATCGTTATTTCTCGGTTTTCGGGTCTAAACCCTTTTCTACTCACGTTATTGGTTAGTCAATTTTCACCACAATGTTTAGATATATTCTACTTGACTTAGATACATACATACATATCTTCACGCCAGTTTCCTTACGGGGTAGAGAAAGAGCACGGAGTTCGTATCTCTATCCTTGAAGACATAATTATCATGTTTCTTCCACATTCAATCTCTCACCCTCATTATACATGCACGCTGATTACGGAAATTTTAAAGCCCTCATCAGGCAGTACTTGACTAACTTTGTTATATTCGTGATGATCAAAAATGTATCGTCGATCGAAGCCCTTATTCCAGTTGTATCATAAGTTTGATTGTAGCTCTGTTGTGATATTTTACTTAACAGCTCTTCTTTGATGCCCCAGCACATCAGTGTCAGTTGCTAGTTATCACTTTCCTACTACACCAACGTTATCAATCTCTAAGCCATGAACGCCTGTATTCAATCCATCATGACTTATTTAGTACCTCGTATATCCGTTTGGATTGTTTGAACCAAGAGTTGGGCTTCATCGGTCTAGTTATTTCATAAACTTAAGCAAATGATCATTCATATGTGATACTTCATATTACGAAAAAAATGGTTTCATAAGAAACAAAAAAAAACTTAAAATACAATCTGACTGTTTTGTGTTCATAGATATCAACGCATATGCGGCTGATCTTATTTCCAGATTACAGACATTAGCTGCAACGGGTTGAGGTTTTATTTAATATTTTCATTGTTTCTGATATAATATTAAGCTATTATTTATATTGCTAATAGCGGCATTATCAGTAGAACCACACTTGAAATCAATATCCATTGCATGTATTTGCATATGTGCGTAATATCCATTAGTTAGCTTTGCATAAATTCGCAAATTTTGTAATACTCACCGAAAATTGGGAATTTATGTAAAATGCGAATATATTCGGATTTATATCAAAATTCCAGCAAATAATGCTCACGTGGCATTGGTTAGTAATGATAAACTGTTGATATTTTATCTGAAATAATACATCGTAATTGTAACCGCGACCTGTATGCAACAGTGGGACTAAAACTGAATTTCATTAATAATTCCTTTCCATCTATAATCAAAGAACATATGCCACTTCAATTCTTATTGCAGCAACACAATGATGGAAAACCCAGCCTTCCCTGAATACAGGGTGAACTTCTTGTCTATTAGTAGGACGCAAATTTACCGACATGAAATATTGAGATTCAATTGGACACTAGACGCAATTTATTACAAGCGGTTTCCACATGCGAAAGGCTTTCGAAATCCTTGGTAGCTGTTTAACCTCAAAATATTAGACCCTCTACTCGTTCAATCGTCGAATGGAATATTATGAAAAATGCTTTTATGTAAGAATAGGTTAATGTTGTCATGAACTTACATGCATCTCGTAGTTATAGAGAAACATCTAGAGCCTTTGGATGTCCACTCCTGGTTGTAGGCTTCCCGTAATCGGCGCCACTCTTTCCGGTCCTGGGCCTTCTGAATCCAGCAGCGTCCCGCTATCTTCTTAGTGTCATCAAACCACCTGGTAGCAGTGTGACCTACGATCCTTTTACCGAGACGTGGCCGCCACTCGATTCTACCTCGTTCGGTTGTCGGTCGCTCTCATTTTAAGAGCTACGTGGCCTATGTATAACAATAGTATCATCGATGATATAATATCATTACATCGTCAACGAGTCCTGCTGGATATAGGCCTGGGGGATTTTTGCCCGTGATCATTGGGTGGTTGCGTGCTAGGTATTACTTTGGAATGAGATCAGAGCCACATCTTTTGTGCAGCAGAATGCACAACAGATATGTGAAATTGGCTAAGGCTTGAGATAGAGCCTGGAATTCCTTACCTTCCAGCATGACATACATGGTATGAAAATGAATAATTTAACATACTTTCATGATTTGTGACGTTTAATTTTGTTTTCTGACTTCCCGACAATCTCAAAAGAGCTTTGGACATGACACAGAAATATTGTAAAGCATAGTGTGACCCACAAAGCTAATGGAACGTATGAAAAAGCTTCAAAGCTTTCTGCTAGATAAGAGTACAATAAGTTCGCTGCTTGGTTGCTGAGTTAATGCATTAAAAGTTGCCTCTTGAAAATAACTGTAGAATTTCTCTATTATTTATTTCACCGCAAGAAAAAAACTACTTGGTCATTTAGTTTTTCTTAATTTAACAAAGAAATCATTGTATCAGGACAGTTGCAGGATAATTTTAGATACGACAATTGAAGATGGCTTATAATTATTGATGTATATGTATGTATATATAAATATGTATATGTATGTATATATATATATTTTATAAATTCTAAGGTGTGCAGGTTTCCTCACGATATTTTCGTTCACCGTTGGCAAGTGATATTTAAATTTAAAACGCACTTTTGTAAAAAGGTGCGCGCCATGGATTTTAACCCAGCACCCCCGGAGGCTTATTAGGCTACCACTGCTATTAACCGAAGATGGTTTAACATTGTAGAACCTTACGTTATTTTCAAAACAAAACTAAGATAAGGATGGCTCGAAGATTAAGAACGTCTTAGGCTTTTGTTGCTGGAAATAAATGGTAACAACCTTAGACTTGCAGTCTTATTTATTTATTTTTTCAACCCATTACAATTCCACTGTCGGAATACGGGCCTCCTCTCATATTATTGAGAGGGTTAAGGCCATACTTTGCCGCGCTGGCCAAGTGCGGGTTGGCAGACTTCACACACCTTAGAATTTTTTTTTTTTATAAATTTTAAGGTGTGCGGGTTTCCAGGCTTGCAGTCTTACAATGTTTGTATTACATAATATATTGTATTGTTCACGACGTATAGTTGATTGAATTGTGTCTTTCTTCCTAGCTGAAGTTAAAAACGCCTTTCAATTTTACTCTGGTAATGCGATGCACCCGAACTTGTATTGTTAGTGCTATGTGTACATAAAAATAATTACCTCCCGGAATCGATCGCCCATGGCGTTATTAGAACCAGTCAATACCATGAAGTTTATCCAGTCGTCAAAATTTACAACAAAGCCATTGAAGCGAAAACGCTTGCGTTGTAAATGACCACGGGTGCATCATGAAATGTTCATAATGACCCCTTGGGGCATAACGACCCCTTATGAGCAAACCGACCCCTTATGAAAAGCTATCGTAGCTGTGGCCCCCGGGCGACGCGATGCATTGTAGAAAAGTTGATACGTTGTCTTTGTTAGACCAGCTGCATTATTAGTGCTTTGTGTTTAGAGAATAGACGTCGTCAGTTAGGTGGGGGATTATAGATACCCTCCATTGAGGAATTAAAATAAAACAGAAGGTGTAACTGTAAGAATATTAAAGTCAATTTTATTACATACATTATCTTGTTTAAAATGTAATAATGTACCTATGTTGGTATTTTTTTATTTTCTTATGCATTCAGTCGAACTGTATTTTAAGACTATAATGTATAGCTTTTTAAGTCTTCACTTTTTATCACCATAATTATGTAACTTGTGTATGTTTATTTATTTATACGGCAATTCCAACTGACTAATTCCTATAATTAATATCATTAACAACATTGAACAGTTGGTTTTACTTTTGTCAGTTGTTTGTTCAATTCTGCTTGTTATATTTTACGTTAGTTTCAGGGTAATTATTGAAAGGTCCTTTTTTAATAGTATTTGAATTTTCAAATGTAAGTGGTATTCTGGAAACACGCGCTAATTAAGATGGCGGATTCAAAATTCGAATGGAAAAAAAATGGCGGACGGCCAGTAAATACCTACCCTCGTCAAGGGTTCTTAGCATTCAACCGACCTCACCCCTTAAGTGGCCCTTATCCCTCCCCCTTTCTATTATTTTAGAAGGCCGTTTTACAATTCCAAGGCACAGAAATGTAAGAAAAAAATTTAGTTTAGTTTTCATTCAGCGTTCGTGTGTATGGCTGTTAATTATGTTGCATTAATGATGATGAAGGAAGTCTTTGTAGGTTTATAATTTTTAAGAATGTTGTATGAAGTTTTTATTCAACGTTTCCGACGATTCGTTGCAACGGTGACACTGGAACTGGAACTAGAAAAGTTGGAAAAGTGCAACATAGAAATGGCAAATTCATGGACGCGTCTTGTTATATACACATCTCGAATTGTCTCCAGTGGTACCCATATTGTTCATGATTGTTAACCGATTCCGTACGGATGGCACCACAATGGTGCTATGCATCGAGTGCCATCAAAGAGCGCTGCACGAAAACGGTTAAATAGGTAGGTACACAACATTTCTTCTATTTGTTCAACCATTAACAGGGACAGAGAGCTAGAACCCTGGTGCTGCAAAAAAAAATTCAAGGTGCTTATTAGATTTAGAACCAAAACAGATTTTCATGTGTAGCGAAAATCTGATCAAAACAAGAATTTATTTCTTACTATCATTTTAAAAATTCAAAACCCATGTTTCACTAACAAGTCTTGGTTTTTATGTAAAACAGCTGCGAAGTCGGTTCACCAAAAATTCAGAAAATTTATTTCTTTTTCTTAGGGCAAAATACTGAAGGTGCGAATTCGAATAATGGGCTTTCCTCTTAAAGTAGAAAGACCTGAAAATTAGTTGCTCAGGTGCCCTAAAAGGCTCTTAAGGGTAGTTGGTAGGTGTTACTCAGTTCCCTTGTGACTCATTGTGATGTTGTCGACCGAGTTTAAATCTAGACTGTGGCCTCGTGTTTGCAACGAGTTCGCCGTGAATTGTATGAGGTGATTTTTTTCTGAGAAAATAAAAGGTGTGTACAAACCAGTGTGGATAAGTGCTTTGAAGTGACATTACCTTTACAGCAACGGTGTAGCAAAGGTAGAAATGCATGGGTTTTAGATTTTTAAGTGCTGCACACAAGTACGTGTAGCTATTTTTTTCAAGATGAAGTAGCCAATTAGTTAACAGACTTTATGTTTGGGACACGTAAATCGAAACCAATTGTGTTTAACCATAGATGGCGCCCATGTGCAGACTAGGAAAATTCTGACGCTTTAAAAATTAGTATTATCGTATAACTTGGGATAATTTACACACGACCACTAGACTGCAACTTTTATATTATAAATTGATCTTGAAAAATTGGCAGACCGGGCACTTAATGGTAAGTGGTTACCATCGCTTATGGACAAGTACAACAGCAAAGGGGTTACAAATGCTGTGTCGGCTTTGAAGAAGAGTTTTTTCAAGGCTTTCTTGAAACACCCCATAATAAAGCGCTCCGTAAATTCCTCAGAAGTAAATTTAATAACTATCGAACTAGGAAATATCTCTGCAATTACAACTAGAAACCTAATTAATTACACGTATGTGTCCGTATATAAACATATCTCTATACAAAGACAATACATAGCGACGGATGCTCGCCCTAATGACATAATAATTGTACCCGGGAATTGAACCTCACACCCGGGCTCATTACGATCAATATATACGACTAAATCCTACAGCTAAGTATTAACTTACGTATATTTTTCTCCATGTATAAATATACAAATATAGAAACTCCGCTGGCGGTCTACTTCACTCCAGAGCGATGTGAAGTAACCGGGAAGCGCCAATAAATAAAATAGTATCGCTGGAGATTTATCTACGAACTGCTTCTTGATGAAACTTCCCTGAACTTATTTCCCTTCTTTCCTATAAAATATGTTATATCGACGCATGATTTAGGTATAGTTATAGAAATATTATATGCTTCTTGTAAAGTATTAATATATTAATTTATCGATTTAATAATTTACCAATTATGAAATTTCAATGATATATGTATTTTATACTTTCGCACAATTCATCATGATTTTTGTCCTAATTATTTCTGCTTACACATTTTTTAACTTACTTATTTGTATCCGAATAACTGCCGTGATAAGTGTACTGAAACTTGACCTATAAAGATTCAGGCCAAAGTCATACGCTGGTCAGTTACAGGGACAGGTACAAATTTCACACATCTTGACGATATGATGGATATCTCTACATTGTATAGGTTTCGTTACAGTGTATTTCTTGCCGTTGGAGCAAGAAATAGTTACCTAATATTAAAATACACATCTACATCGCAATTTAAATGCAAAATATATGTAGCTAGCATACAAAGTTATTACTCGACTAAAGTAATTATACAAACGTACGGACCGCACCCCCCTCCTCTGCCTCGGTGTCACCGCGTTCGCCCAAACTACTGTACCGTTCGCATAAACACATGACTTACATACATATATTTATATTTATCTTTTAGTTGAATAGTTTTTCGTTCAGTACAATAATTAGGCACGGGAATACCCTAGGAATATTTTGTGCTTCGGCATTTCGACTTTGGAAAGACAGTTACTAGCTACGCTAAGCTGATGTATAGCACGTGAAGGTACCATAACATTCTCAGATTTAAAGCAATCTGAATTCTCTCCGCGAAAACAATATTTCACTTCGCCACGACTACTTCTGTCAGTCGCACCGCTCTTAAAGTTGAAGCACGAATTTATTCTTATACTGCTTTCTTCAAATAAAACTATTGAGTCTAGTCTACTTATGGACTCTTAGTTTCAAGGCAGCCCTGATATTAAAACAATAGATTGAATCAGCCCTACTGCAAAAACTTTAGGAGGATCATTGCATTGCAAATGCAGTCGTGATTGCTAAACTATTTATTACATTTTACCGAGTTGTTTTCAGTAAAAGATAATAACACTGTACATTTATTTACATTGTGCAACCGCTTCAAAATAGCCTTTCTATTCATTCTCGTTAACAATGTGAGACAAAGCAATGACTGTTTTAATCAACTCAATATTACATTTTATGTAACACATACATACATACATTTCTTCTATGCTAAACTAACCATGCCAATTCTTGTACTACTACGCGCGCGGCATTCTTAAAATGGGTAAATTCTTTGAATATTTTTCTTTGCGTATTAATATTAAGTGTAATAATTCCTATTTAAAATACGTCTAACAAAGCATCAACCTGCGAATGTGTGGGCGACATCATACATTCTCATTTTATTATATTCTGAAATAGAACATGAGAATAACAGGTGAACAATATGAAAAATATGTGGCTCGATGTTTCAGTGGAACTAAACCGAAACTCCACGTGTTACGGCTTGTAATTCATCGGGTTCCCATTACGAATGAAATGAGTGATGAATTCATCATGTGGTATTTTTTCTCCCGGCTTTCCGTTACGCGAATTGGAATACCTGGACGAGGGCTTGTGTCGTATTATTTGCGGAACGTTTCGACTCAAAAGAATTCCGTGTTTCTGGCATTAAAGACACGTGAAATGGAATGGATATTCAAACCTGCGTTTCAAAGGGTCCAGGAAATAATGTGAATGATATTATTTTGTTGTTTGAGGACGTAAGCAGTGCGAGTGTAATTGTTACTAAGTGATCCAAATTCAATTAACGAGCTATGCTCATTTCTTAAATTTGTTGTTGTTCTCTCTTTGTTTCTTTAATTTGTTGAGTTTGATTACAACATAAACACATTGTACCTGTATTCCTCCAAAGGAGTAAGCAGAGGAGCGTGGTACTCTCGCATTACACACCAGTTAAATTATACGTTCCACCATGGAATTGGGGGTAGGCCTATTGTTATGCACCTTGTGCAAATACAGACTCCGTCCTACTATTAAAGAGTAATTCATCTTAGAAAAATCAGATAATTCTTTGTCTGACCCGACAATCGAACCCAGGACCTCTTGATTACCAGTGGCGGAGTCGAAACTCGATCAACGAGGTAGTTACTTAATTCATTGATTTCTCGTTATTAAATATGTTAATCTCATTCGTACACACTGAGATTTCCACGAGCATAAATTAAAAAGTTTCTTAAGACATTCAGAAGTCTTATTTATAAATCGTAATGTGCAACTTAATTACACAGTCTTTGTTAAACGTGCACAAGAGAAGACAAACTGAAGATTTTATTTATATCACCTCCTCCTTTTCGATTCGTTACAAATATGGGCTGTGGTGTGTACAGAAAGAATTTTGAAATTTTCAGTTATATACATCAAAGGTCCAATACGCCCTTTTACCAACAATCCCGCCAACAAACGCTTCAGCAATAAAAACAGATCTACGATCGAAATAATATGTAAATTTATTAAAAAGCCCCAATTTATGCACAATTGAATACGTCCAATAAATGTCAGAGGCACCATTGGAATTAAGAGTTCCAGTGTCAGCGAACGGATAAAAGGTTAAGTTTTGACACACAATACAATCCGATACAAAATATTCATTCCAACAGATGTAAGCAGGATTAATTAAAAGCGTGTCTTAATGTGTCTCTCATTAAAAGCAGCGAAAGTAGGATCTTGATGAATATTAAACATGGCTTTAGGCAAGTTCGTCCCTCAGATCTGCGATAATTAATTTATATTACTGTCCTCGTAATTTTTCTCAATATATTTTCATTAATAGCGATTGAAAAATTCATAGCACGTCGTCACTAGCATGCAATAGAACATCGCCTTTGAATGTGTTCCGCAAATTTTTTAGGCGCTCGCTGCGGAGTGAATGAACGAACGGAATGAATGGGAAACATGGACTCAGTGTTTAATTCAAATGTAAATTCCTTACATTTGGATTCAAATGAGAACAAACTGGTCCCTGGAATTATTATCGTCACTCCACTGAGAACATTTTTCCCCGTCGAATACATAAATTATAATTGTTCCTTCACTTGAAACTTATCTAATTGTTTAGGTTGTTCAAGGTTGTTAGTCCTCAAGGAACAATAAAATAACGTAACTCAATTTTAAACTACGCAAGTCTATGCTGAAACACAAAATTATTCCTGGAACGTTTTCTGTAGGTATTGTAAAAGGAGTTTCTGGGAATGAGAGTTTATGTTTAATTAAGATGTATGTCGCTATTGCCTACTTGCCAGTTAGATGTAGAGGTATTTGTTATATCAATTTATTAAAGTTATAAACTTATAACTGACACTACCTTTCCATTTTTCTCTCTCTTGGTACTAACAAAAGCTACCTCTCGAAATCAGCAGATAGGCAGACGAGCTCAGCTTATAAGTGGTAGTTGTCTATAAACACTTGTAAAACCGGAGCAATTATCAATGCGTTGTCGACACTCAAGGAGCTTCGTAGAGTGCTATGATATATGGATCCCTTATGAATGAATGAATAAACGAAAGAACGATCACGCGAATGAATTCGTATCCTCAAGCACAGATATAATATTTGTTATACATATCAACAGATAACATGTATAGCAGATAACATGATACATGTTACAGATAAGAATTTTGTGATTTGTTATCTGAAATTAATCATCATCATCAGCCTATTCCCGTCCACTGCTGGACATAGGCCTCTCCAATAGCATGTCATTAAGCTCGATCTTCAGCTCTTCGCATCCAAAATGAAATAAATACTATATCTAACTTTGAGTATTTGTTACAGAAAACAAAAACAGATAACAAAGATTTGAATTCAGACGCAAATATTCCGAATATTATTAATATATAACAAGAATAACATTATTACTTAAATAAATTTACCTCAACTGTATATAACAAACAATATAGCATTAATTATCATAATTAACAGATAGAAAACCATGTATCAACCGTCAGTAAATGTAACGTCGACGCAACAATATTAAAGTCCATTGTTTTATTTTTTCAGGTACGTTCAAATTAAAAAAGAAAAATGGCAGCGGCAAGGTGATATTAATTGGCGAGCATTCATTTTGCTTCTTAGTATTTTAATATATTTGTGCCTGTGACAATTTGAAAGTAAGAAAAATTATAAAATACTAATTTATTCTCGACTGTGTTAGGTATTTTTCTATTAGCTACGAAAATTTTAGGCTTCCTATTTCAACACATACGTGTATGTATACCTACATACTGTTTAAATAAATTTAATGTTCTTAATAATTTTTATATGGATGTACGTCATTTAATGATGTTCTTTAGAATTTCGTTCCCCGTAGTTATCCTAACTAATAAATGACTTTAATCCAGAGGATATTATCCTTATATGCAAGTAAATTAGTTAAGGTTATGATGATGATTAATGTCACCTTTGTATGTACATATATTCGAACTAAAAAGGATGCACATTTTGTATATAAAACTTCATATTAAAATTTGAAAAACACACTAATTGCTTAACCTTAATATTCACAGCCAAAGAATCTAAGAACGGGTTCATTTAGAACCTGAATATTTTCAAACGTTCGAATGTTTTGAATATTTAACGTTGTCAAGTTAAATTTTAAGGGTTGTTATGAGAAATAACGAAGAAACCAGATCGGCGGAGGCTCGTTCGTTTCTCCGTTTGTTAATTTTTGGGGTGCAAGCTTTGAATAAGACGCTTAAAATTTAACAACGCTTTAAGTTGTTTAACATGAAGCTTTTAACAGGCCGGTTTTTACGGAACATTTTAATTGACACACGTTTTAAATTCCCTTTTCTGTTCCTGAAACTGAAAAACGAACGCGAGTTAAGCCCTTACATTTTATAATCATGCATATGATTTGTATTACTAGCAATCATAATACATGTACGCGTAATGTGAAGCCCATCTCCAAGATACTGCAGTATCTAACTAATGCACCGAAATACAAATCTGTAATATTTTGGAATAATCTCTTCTGTTTGTATACATTTATATCTTTTATATGAATAATAAAGTTAAAAATAAATAGTGAGTGACAGTGATTTAAGAAATAATAATTTATAATTTACATTCCAACCACCATCTCAGGAACCCAAGCCAACCTCACCTGTACGTGGTACACCCTGCTATAACAGACGAGGCTCTGACGACCGACTGATTGCGGTATAGCGCAGCCTAAATAAGCACGACTAAATGCCCTGGCCGACGACGGGCAGCAGCGTCGGCGGTGCGAAAAGCTGTGCCCTGCGATCTCCAACCCGCATGCCCAGCGTGGAGATTACGGCCATAAACCCCCTTTTGGGGGAGGCTTATGTTCAGCAGTGGACTAAGATAGGCTGATGATAAATAATACCATAATATAACGAACAAGATAACTGTTAGCAAACTGTTAAAAAAGTTCAAGCTGAAAACAATTTAACAAAACCTTTAATTAACTCGATCCTAGCGATTTTGTAGAACGTATTTAAAGTAATATAAGAGAGACGTTTTTGAAAATAATACATTATAAAGCTGCATGCACACGTATCGACTTAAAAGAGTTGAACGTTTTTACCTACTCTCATTTGGAGCTAGGGCAGGACCAAAATTTATTTTACTGGATTTGCAAAATCTCAAGGTTTACCTTTTTAAAAGTGAGTGAAGTTAATGCTTGAGCGAAGATACGGGGATTCCCCGTCATAAAGTATTTTCTTTAAATGGTTGATTTACATCAAATATATTCAATTTCATTTGTAAGATCACATAGGCTCACCCTTTTTTCAACGGTGGAACGTGCTGTAAAAGTGGTGAAATGCGGAAGTATACTTCACTTCACTGCCTTTAATTTCGGAGAAATACAGGCGTGATATTATGTTATATAATATTTGATTACTTCAAAGATGTGTAGGGCATACTCATGTAAGGCCCGAGGGCTTTCATACAAAAAAAATCCTACCAAAATCAAATACATAGAACAAAGCCCCCTATAATAGAGCTAAATGGCACAATTTCTTCAGACTGGAACTTTTATCCACCACTACACTGAACTTAAAATGATTCTAAATAACATTTTGCTTTAGACCATACAATGATTTTTAATAATACGAATATTTTTCTGTTATTAGAAAGAAACCAAGTAATATAGTGAATGCTAAAAAATAACAAAACTGATAATTTTATAATTTTTCGTAAGTTCAAACATAGAGGTCCATTTTTATACAAAGCATCTTTCGATACCAAAGAAGGGTACTTGGAATCGGAAAAAAATACCCGAAAAAATATAATCTTTGTTAATATCTAATTACGAAGGAAAATGTAGTACTTTTCTAGATCTTTTTAATATAATTTGTACTTAGCTAATATTTGTTTCGGGTAATAAATTTAGAATTATAAGCGAATTTAGCCTTTGTTAATTATAAAGGGAATTTATACAACTACATTGATTTTTCACCTGAGGGTAGATACGAATTATTGTTAATTAAATGACTAATTAGTAGTCAAGTATTTACACTTAGAACGTTGGATTTAATAAGTATCAAGTTGCCACGTATGCGAGCAGCCGAAATATAATACGCTTACGGTTTAATTTAAAATTTGTAGCTAAATAAACAAGTAACGACGAAGTAACGTAATAATTTAGTTTGGAAACAGACAAACTACATACGTTTACAGAAAGTTCGTTTAACTCTAACAAGTTTGCTTTAGAATTAGTTTGTTAACAGACTTTTATCTGAGACTTGTATCATAAATGGTGGAGATACCTAAGAGAAGGCTATGGTCAAACCAGTAATAAGTAAGATACAGTAGCAACCTTTAAACATCTGTTATTATGAATATCTATAATAACGTGGAAATGTAGAGTTGGTAGCTTGGTGGCTTAGGAATTACTCTCCTAAGCGGTTTTCAAACAGTTTAGGTGCAGGTTCGAAATTTAACACGGTAACGGCGAAGAACACCAGCGGTATAAAAATAAGGTTTGAGAATTCTCCATATTAATTTCTAAAGGGTATGAAATGAGCCAATATGCCGTGGTCTTATTTAAGGGTGAGAGGAGACCGGTACCTTACAGAATGACGGGGGAAGCGTTGAAGGGGTTGATAACGAAATGCAAATTTTGTTTTATGTTCTTTCTCGTTAATTATTTCACGTTGTTGAAGCAAACTAGAGTGGGAATAATTTGGAAAGTTTTACACCTTTATTTATCAACGCGCAGAACGATGTTTTCGCTGTTGGATGTTTTAACTCTGTCTATCATATTTTAAGTACCCTAAGAGGAAACGAAACAGCGCATACACATGGCATGGATATCAGAAATGAGGATTTGAAAGACCTGGTGTGATGTGGCTTTTTATAAGCGGCATAATATTATATTAATGATCTAATATAAGTAGCCATATTTTGCATTGCATATTCTAAAAAGCATCTGAGCCTTACTATTGACCCTTGGGTGAAGCATTCTGTTCTCGCGCTGGACAAATATTTGTGACCTGAGCACGAATTATTGCTCTGGGTGTATGATTATCTGGTTACTAGGAGGCTTAGCCTAGTTTTTGCTCGAGAGTGCATCAGGTGGGAAAGTGTGTAGTTATCCCAAGATATTATTACCTTTATTGCTTAATACTTTTTTACTACAAAGTTACATTATAATTACTGAAATAAAATGCAGCTTAAAGATACCGCCTATTATATGTTGCTTTATGTGCACCCTAAGGTATATATTTCATATATTAGAATATAGGTAGACATTAATATATTACCAAGTTATCAAACTAATCTTTTTATTAATCTTGACACTCCTGCATTGAATATTTTCTCCCTTAAGGCTGCTTGCTATTACTTACAATGTTTTGCACGGGTTTTCTTCATAAATAACATAGTATTCTATATTATCATTGTGTTAGATATTTTGCTTGAATGTCAAAGTCACATAAAAACATTAAATGGGATATACGGCTAGACATCTAACACAATCGCTTTAAAATATTAGAACCCTCCAACTCGTCTGAACCAACTACGAATACAAACCTCAATAGCGTCCCTCGGTTTTAGAGGGGTTCCCGGACACTTTTTTCTTTTTCGATCCGCAAACAGTTTA
>DWMG01001348.1:0-15440 GCA_018244855.1 Elbella merops
TGTTAAATAAAACGACTGGTTTGCTTTTTACAGAACAGACTAAAAAAGGACATTTATTTCTATTACTGTCATATACACAAGTTTACATAACTTATACTAGATGTCGCTACCTGTACTTTATATGAACTACAACTATTTTGATATACAATCAATAAATATAAATACTATAATCAAAGCAAATGTTGATGGATGTAGGTAACATGAGAGTACCAGACTCACTTACCTTGGTCTAATGGTCAAATCATTACAGATGGGGGGTTAGACATCTCCGAAAGCGACGCAGGTGTATGAAGAAAATGATGACTGTTGAAAACCCCTATTATTTCTCTAAGGATGAAGATATTATATTGCACTCGGTACTCTCTGCCTGCCTCCTAAGAGACCTGGCGTGATGGGATAATGAAAACGTAACATCACACCTGTAATCCCCGAAGGGATAGGCAAATGAGTGTAGTACACTCCGACGTTTTACCAGTTACGTTTACGTCCCATGGAATAGGTGGTGAGCCTATTGCCATACATCGACCACGGATCCAGATTCCGAGTACTACTAGAAATTCTACAGTAGAAAAATCGATATCAGATAATTACGAGTCCAGTTAGAGACTATCCCTCAACCGATGTTGAAATACCAAATAAAAGACAATTGGTGAATATTTAAGTGTTCATTTTCCTATATGAACGCTCAGTATGTTCAATTATACACCGCATTTTTATATTTATAACATTGCCGAGTCACGGCAGACAGTGACATCGCGTGCGACCTACCATTAAACATTCATATGACTAAAACTGTGTTAAACGTCAAATAGCCCCTACAAATGTCAGCGATGCATTCGTAGAATCAAATGTTCAATATTTAAAAACGCGTTCAACTGCCTGTGTAATTTTAAAATAAAATACTTATTTCTACCCTATCGTGTACACATAAAAATAATAACTTATCGGTACTGAATATAATAGCATATAATGAAATAATATAGGGCTAGGACGACACGACATTGAGCTTCTTTATGTAGTATGTAGTAGTATGTAGGTATGTAACTACTCTAACGTCTGTAGTTAGTTATACCTTTACAGTTTCACATTTTTCATCCCTTATTTTTAACTAACGTCTTTTTTATTTAATTGAATTCATCTTTTGTTTTCAAGTATCCATGAAAGTCAAATCTTTAAATTTGTCCCAATGAAAAATTACAAGACGGGCTGCACTTTAAATCAAATGTTTTAAACGTCTTTCCCGAATAAAAAGACGTAAAAAATTACAAGCGATATTTTAATTGCTGTGTCAGGTCAAAAGATTCGATTTTTATCTTTATGTATGGAGCGAAATGTTATGAGTTTATTACGAATAAAGTAATTGATTTAATATACCTAATTATGATTAAGGCATCCAGTGGGATAAGGATGACAAGCCGAGGACAGGGCGCGATGGCGCTCATTGGGGGAGGCCTATGCTCAGTAGTGGACTGAGATAGGCTGATGATGACGATGATGATGATGATGATGATGATAATGATAATGATGATAATGATGATGATGATGATGATGATGATAATGATGATAATGATGATGATGATGATGATGACGATGATGACGATGATGACGATGATGATGATGATGATGATGATGATGATGATTAAGGCACACATCTGCACGTACTCTACAGTGTAAATATTACTAATTCGTTTTTAATATGTTGCCAAATATTTAAATATAAATAGTACGTAAGACTTGAAGAGCTGTTATTTGTAGGATAGTGTTTTTATAACTGTACAATACTTAATTTACCTTCATGTTGTGATTTCTTCTCATTACTGTATTTTACTGCAGCTTGACTCGTAAATGCAAGGTCCAGTCATCATATAGCTGGACATGATACTTAGCATAGGTTTCTACCGACCCCATTGAAAACGACATAATATGTACCTTTTTGATAGCCCAGCCGTCGACAATCGCAAGCATAGTAAATTAGATGTATACCAAATATTTATAACTTAAATTGCTAACGTACTTTAATAAAATAATCTGCCAATAATAAAATTTTGGGACATCATAACAAATAGTATATTTTTGGAATTTGAGTAAGTAGGTATTCTTTATTATTTATTTCAGTGCCGTACAATATGTTTTTATAGATTAGTATTTTTATATTATCGTCGTACTACTCAATTATTATTACTTTAAATGTATCACCCATTGGTTTGCTAAACGATGTTCAGGAAATCACTGTTGTTTCACAAAAGAAAGACGCGTGTATATTTTAGAAATATCACAGACGGTGATTATTTAACGATGACCGTCAATGTCTAGAAATCAAAAGATTAAATAGTGGGGAGATTTATTTTTCAATTGCACAAAAAGAAACGAAACAAAGCAGGTGGTTGGCGAGGAACAATACGAAATTTAAACAACATTCTATTTCTGGGAGTTTATTTATTTTTCCCATACAACAGTTCAAACAATCTACTTATCGTGTTAGGTCCAGATATTAGTTATTTGTATAATGTTTATTTGGCAAATTGAAATCATTTAATAACAGGCAAGTAAACATACATAAGAATACAATATTGAGTCTTCTACATGTAGCAATAAAATAAATATAACCTGTATTTTCAAATAAATCGAAATTTTAAAGACGTTATAAAACTTTTGAAATAATCCCTCAAATATAACACGTAGATATGTATATAGATTGTAGGTTTCAATTATGTTAACTACTCTGGAAATAAATAGTATCCGTTTTCATTTAACAATTATTACAATCGAATTAAAAATTAAAAATATCCGGATTGTAACAATTATTACAATCGAATTAAAAATTAAAAATATCCGGATTGTAACAATTATTACAATCGAATTAAAAATTTAAAATATCCGGATTATTCCGGACCTCATGTAACAAAGTTACATTTAAAGTACAATGAACAAGAATGATAATTGAGAATAATCTTAATTGTGTACTTGATAGTAGGTACTAATACATTTATAAGGTGTAGTTGCTCGCAAGTAACTAACTAGTTAATATTTCGTAGTCTGTTTGTAGTTAGCAAGCTTGTTTGATTGTACCACAGGTCTGGACCCAACCGACGCAATTTGGTAATATAGTACTTCAATATAGTTCACTAACAATTCTACGATTATTAAATTTGTCTCTAATAAACATATTTCAATAGTAAATATTTAGCTTAGAGCATAATTAAATTCAAGAGTAAGCAAGAACAATTTAATTATAATATCCAATGGAATTTTAATAAACCTTTATATATTTCATTTAGTAGCCGAAAGGCTTTTTAATCTATATAAAACTGTACGCGGTAATGTAATTATAAGATTCGTTAGCGATAAACATTAAAGATTTATGAATTAAATGTTTAAATGGGCTTTTCTGTAGGTATGAGTATTTTATATAATGGAATAAAAAATTAATATACAATTCTGATGACCTTTCTATCCCAACGGTTCTGTCACTCGAGCGATGTGGCCCGCCCATTGCCACTTCAACTTATTAATTTTGAGAGCTATGTCGTTGGGGAAGAAAGGTCATCGAATGGCGACCACGTCTCGATGAAGGGAGCGTAGGTCGCCCTCCTACCAGATGGTCTGACTACCTGAAGAAGACAGCGGGATGCTGCTGGATTCGGAAGGCCCAGGACAGGAAGGAGGGGCAAAGAATATAGGAGGTCTATGTCCAGCAGTGGACATTTAGAGGCTGAAGATGACGATTATGATGATGATACAATTCTGTTAACGTTCATATTGTTAGTAAATATACAAAATGTCAATATGAGTAAATTATTCACCATATATACCAAAATGGATATACGAGTGAAAGAAAACTGAGTAATCATTTAATTATTCAACATACGAATGTTAAATTGGGCAGACTACGTAATTCATTTTTAATCAGATAATTATACCTCGAGTTTCGGGGTAAATATCAGAAACAAATTAATGTTGGAAATGAAAAAACAAACCGACTCTGTTTGTGGAGAGTTGAACTCATGCATACATTACATGATTCTTATTGAGGACATTCGGAAAAAAAAAAAATCAGTCTCCGGACTGGAAAATTGGGTTTTAGGATATGTGAATATATGAAGTATTAACAGCGCGGTTTAATTAATTTCTGTTAATATTCTCGCCTGTAATCGCCAAAGGGGTAAGTAGAGGCGTGTAGTACGCCCACCTTTACGAACTTTACGTCGTACCTTCTACCATGGAATAATGGGTCAGCCTATTGCCAAGTACCAAGCACAAATCCTAACTAAAAGTTACTCCTAGGAATTCTTAGTTAAAAAACGACCACATAAGCCCGTCCTGGCGATTGAACCCAGGACCTCTCAAATTTACATTAAGCTACATATTCGAATCAAATTAGCTGAGTATTGGTTAGGTTTTATATTTCTGCGAAAAAGACTAAACCAACGGCAATAGGAATTCCCATTACATTTCGTAAATTTTACAACTGCTACTAGTTGACTGGCTCGTTGGCCGAGTAGTTGCCAGCGCGGCTATCGATCAAAGGCCCTGGGTTCAAATCCCGGGTGATGGATTTTTCTAATTTAGAATTTCTAGTAGTGACTTGGAGTCTGGATTTGTGTCTAGTGTATAGATATATTAGCGAACTCACCATCTATTCCATGGGACTTAAAAGTAACTGGTGAAACGTGGAAGTACTACACTCCTCTGCCTACCCCTTCAGGGATTGCAGGCGTGATATTACGTTGCTACTAGTAAGTATATAGTTACCTCACAATACACTACAACGTTAAAATGCTCAACGAATTTTTCTTAAATGTTTTGCTTGCGTTTTGACTTATAAGTACACAGATATTCATGTATGTAAATATGGAGTTCCAATTAATTTGACGTAGGTACTCACGCCTGCATAAATGTTGTAATTAATATCTTGTTTATTCGAAACCTCAATTTCCATGTTCGGCTGAAACGATTTGGGTCAGATGAAAATCAACAGTCACGCGGATATAATCTGCACATTTTGGTCTGAATGGACTAATTACGAGTACCGCAGTAATTTAACCACCCAATTCTGTATTCGATATTTAAATACAATATTATCAGGTTATTAATACTAATAATCAATTAATTTAACCACCCAATTCTGTATTCGATATTTAAATACAATATTACCAGATTTACTACTTAAAATGTTTTATGTAAGTGAGCATTGTAATAATACTCAAGTAACAAAACCCATTCGTAACCGAAATGTATTTCGTGCGGTTTGTTTGTCTAGTTATGTTGTTTCATACACTGTGTACACACACGTTTTGCGTTAGAATTTAGAGTGTATGAAAATGAATTAATTATTGCTAAGAAGATATATCATATAGGTACAGAGAGTTTCGGGTCAACAAAAAGTGAAGGTATTCAAAGTCAAAACACTACTATGAAATGACGACAGGTAATGTTTTAAATCTGTACAGTCTGATACAGCAAGCTGACTAACTAGAAAGATCAGCTGTTTAAATAAGATACAGAGTTCTCCCTACGTTAACACTTGTCTTTGAGTCAGCCCTAAGTAACATCTCCGTGGGTAAGCTTTTTTAACTTAGTCCTTAGTCTCAGATGCTCTCACCTGGTTTTTCTCAAAGTAATGCTCCTAATAGGTTTAAATATTTTCCATTACACGGCTACACACTAGAAATCTTTGAAATATTACTAGAAAGCTTATCTAATTTTATGAAAATCGCTAAGCGAAAATTTATGCAAGCGCTACTACTCATATATTTTGGTATAATGAATAAGATAATGATTTATAACGAGAAAATTTGTTAAGTAACATATATAAATTTGTGTAGCATCATATTCGCCGCAATGTTTTTACTTGGATTCTTCTCGTTTCGGAGATTGTCCACGCTCGGAGTTTGGCGAGTTACCACCCGAAGTACTTTGCGGGCTTCTCTCACTGACCTAGAGAAAAGAAAATTTATTAGAATAGCACCTCCCGCTGTTGCTCAATGTTGCACATATTTCACCGAACCCCTTTAATAAGGGCAGACCCTACTGGCTGAAATGTATCTCCCTACACAGTTTGAACGTAAACAGGTTATATACGGGTAGAGAGGGAAATAATAGAAATGTGCAAGTTGTACCCAGATATTGAAAAACAAAATTGTCTTAATAATTCTAAACCAATACGAGATCTTCAAAAGTATTTATGCAACTTGAGTTTTTCTTACTAATGTCTATATACATAAAAAGAACAGTCTATGAATTCATCTTTTGAATGTGTGATTCTGTAATGAAATGTGGGCGTAGGGAAAGTTGCACTGTCCGCAGAGCTCGCCGACAGCTGTCGCGGTCAATTCGCTCGGTTTCGCTCGTTTTCTACCACTTTCAAAGTCGACAACTTTACCGAGGAGAATTGGTGGTTGCATAAATTAGTAGTTCCTTCAATGTTAATTTAATATGAATTTAATATAGTCAATGCGTTAGTTGCGTGCATAATGTATTAATAATACACTCAACTCCTTTCAGTTGAAATATCCGTTTGTTACAAAGACTAAGACAGGTTTACTGATGGAGTACATTTGTGAACTGAATGAACTGAACTGGAGTGAATTTGTGATCCATAAGACAATTTGCAACGTGCCAGGCGAATATAACGATGTGCTCACCACTACTTGGCTACAAATTCTCAGTCAACGTTGTCATGTACCTCATCTGGCAGTATTCTATAGGATACATTTTGTTGAGTGCTCGCAGGAACTATAAGATTTCATTTCCCCAGCCTCTTTCCTACAGCATAGCATAGGGGATAGGTCTACACCGGCAAATATCCCAAATGCCGGGACGAAACCATTTATTACCACATTTTCTTATCTAGACCGAAAATAAGGGGAATACTCTGCTGGCGTCTGTGATTTCGAACATATAAAACCTAGGAATCTACAAAGCATAGGTGAATCGAATTCTTCCTAGGCATGCGTGCTCAATCTTAAGACGAATCGGTAATTTCCATCGGGACCGCGGCCAAAAGCTGCTTTAGCCTATGATAAAAAACACTATAAAATTATATTCGCCAACTTAATATTAATAATCCTGCTTATGGCTACAGTCGACCCCTTAATGTTACAGTTGCTTAAACAGATTTAATCTGTTGCTTAGTAAGAGTATGTTACTAAACTTTGAAGCTCATTATGCAGTTCCACGCTGCTGATCGATCATAGTAGGATGAAGTTTGTTCAAGCCAAAGTCTATATATAGTCAAACTAAAGTTTCTCCGACAAGCAGAAGCCAACGCTTAAAGGTTATCGATCGCCGATTAAAGAGTTTCCTTACAATATTAATTCAACAGTACAGTCTGAACGGTTGATAGCCAGAGAGGTCAATGTCAATTGTTAATTATTTATTATTCAACCGATTGCGTGATACAAATGTATGAGCATATTGTTTATAAGTGAATTATATATAATATAGCCTCCAAATAAAAGTACACCGTTTATAAAAGTTGTTCCATAGAGGTATGTAGGTCATCCGATATCATTTACGAAAGACCAACTGTTGTCCGAGCCTTTTTAATCCAATAACCCAAGCGATGTCAATACATCTCTCATCGATCATCCATCAGTTCAATCTTTTAAGGGGTTATCTACGAAAGTGTTCTGAGTAAACCTGATCCGCTCCCATAAAACAGATTACCTTTATATCAAATTTAATCTGAACCAAAATAATAGAGTGCCTCGTTGGTCGTGTTGGTTGCAAGCGCGACTGCCGATCGGGAGGTCCCGGATTCGAATCCCGGGTCGAACACCGCAAAAATTTTCTAATTTAGATTTTCAAGTAGTGCTTCGGAGTCTGAATATGTGCCCGATACATGGCGATAGGCTCACGACCTATTACATAGTGGGACGTAAACGTAACCGGTGAAACGTGGGAGTGTTCTGCATTGCTCTGCCTACTTCTTCGGGGATTACAGGCGTGAAGTTACGTTTTTTTTTAAATCTAAGTCAGATTAGAAACTTGATGAAAGAATTTTACAAGCAGCCAAAAAGAATTTAGGATTTATGACACGAATAGGAATGAAAAGAATAAAAAAAATATACTTTTTTTTAAATGCGTCAATAGAAGTATGTAACATCAAAACATTTTTACATTTACTACGACAAAGTCCACATTTACGGTACTTTTATTTCCAAGAGAGTAATCCGTTCATATATTTTGTCTATGTAAGAAAGAGGCTAGTTTTCTAGAAACCAACAACTTACGGACTCGAATTATGATTCTTCCGTTATCCTAGTCGAACTGTACCGAAATATCACCATTCAATCAAAACTTTTGTCGATAATACTTATAGTATGTAGTAGAGTTAATCTGACAGATTTCACGTAAAGCTTTTATTTCAATAAAATATTCCTTAAATAGCTGTGCCCGCAACTTCGCTCGCGTAGGAGTCAAACCTTTTTCTAAAATTAAAGTAGCCTAAGTTAATTATTATTACATCAGCTATCTGTCAGTGAAAGTCCCATCATAATCGGTCCAGAGATTAGTCGGAACAAGCAGCCAGACAGACGAAATGGTAAAAAATGTTATTTTCGTATAGGTAGGTAGGTAGGTAACAGTCCGACCGATTTCGGTCATGGCGACTACTTCAATCTCCGATTCCGTTGGTGAGCTCTCATGTGGCTTATGTAGCCATCTTCTTCGTGAAGATTCTCGCACATTGTGGGCATGTGAGCTCATTGTTAATAATAATTTTAGATATATGTACCGTGTGTACAAATATATGCATTTATTATAGTAAAATTTCGGTTATTTTAATATTAAAAACAGACACTGCAATTGTATTTATTTGTATAGACTAAATTACGCAGTAACAAATACCGCTCTTCTTACGTAACGAACGATATCGACGATAATCTACGGATTTTGTCATACCGTCTTTGTGAGAATCAGGCTCTCTGAGTCTTGAGACTTCTTACTGTAAAAATCGTGCACGACGTCATTGGCGACATTATCTGTGCGTTATGTCAAAATTCTATATTTTATATGAATACATTCTCAATTCCAAAAAAAATCTTGTTACTTCATGAACAACCTCGTAAATTAACACATCTCATTTACCGTCAATTTCATGATAGGCAGAATTAATGGCTTTCAAATTAAATGGTAACATATGTGTGGTAACTGATCTGATTAGCACACATATGTACATACGGAACCAGTTTTGTTGTAAACAAATAGTTACTTTTAATATTTTTTTTATATTGAAATTATAATTAACCTATTATCGTTTGGAAGTAGTTCAGAATATTTGCTTTCTTTATTTTCTTAGCTCTAATCATAATTAACATAGAAAACAAGGAGAGAAATCACCAGATTAAGAAGTTATCGTTACCTGTAGACATTGAAAACTACATAAAAATCGTTTGTTCATTACCGGCTTTAAAAACGAGTTGTTTTTCGAAGTGTCCTAATATAAAAAAAAAGTAACACCACGTCTGTAGTCCCCGAAAGGGTAGGCAGAGTAGAGTAGTACGCTCCCACGTTTCACACGTTACGTTTAAGTCCCATGGAAGGTAGTGAGTCTATTGCCATACACCAGGCACAAATCCAGAATACCAGGCACAAATCCAGAATCCGAGTCACTAATAGAAATTCTAAATTAGAAAAATCCAATAGCACCCGACCCGGGATTTGAACCTAGGACCTCCCGATCGGCAGTCGCGCTTGCAACTATTCGACCGACGAGGAAGGTCTATAATATATAAGTTCCGAGAATCAGAGGAAACGAATTTCATATTTTAAACGTGCGCGGTTAAAGCGAGCGCTTAAATCTGAATTACGAGTATGGTGAATTACCAGAACTTCTCTTGATGTGGACGGTACAGCATCTTAAAGCAAGAAAAGTGATGACGAAACAGTGACATAGACATCAGGTAATCCCCTTAACCCTATGGAAATTCACAACTGTTAAAATAGGAAATATACAGAGAGAACTGAAAGCTCCCGTAAAGTCGAGTCTATCTAACAATCTTGTGATTGAAACGTATACATTCTCGATATTGCATAGCGACGGAAATAGTCCGGCGATGAGGTTTCAACAGTAAATTCCTGGATAAGGAAGGAGTTGCCATCGCATTCGAAACACGAATCCATGGTTGAACTATGTTAAAATAATATTATTTTGACCACTGACAAGCAAGTCCCTTAAATAAACAGGCCTAACACTATATACATATGTACCTACGTATATAGCCACGTACGTCTAATGAACGTACGTCCGAGACAATTAATTGGTTTGCACTGAGCAAACATTTATTCTATTCCTTATAAAGGCATCTCGTGTTGGTGTTTGTATTTCTCGCTTATATGTTACTTCTATTTGCGTTTAATTTAGAGGATAAATACGTTTATGAACGCATGGTAGATTTTAATGGCAGCCGATGTCGTTTACTAAACCTGTTGTGGTTTCGATACCATCGCTAGTATCAGTGAGCAGTCGTATGTACTAAGGAAATATTTATACGATTCGTTATAATCACGGTCGATTAGTTCCTAGAAGTGCGTTTTTTTTCCTAATATTTTTAGGCTGTTGAATAACAACTGATTTCAATCGTCAATAGTGGTACGCGGTTACCTTCTATAGCCATAACGTGTTGAAGATAAGAGTATATCAAAGCCCAATGTTTGCCCCGAAATACCGTATATTTAGATCCGCTCGCAATAAAGTTTAAAGTAAACTGAGGTTTTGTACCGTGACTTGGTGCTTCAAAGTGCTTCTCGCCAATGAAACATTTCCAGTAACACTCACAAACAAAATTAAAATAATATTAACAGCTATAGTAGCAAAAGTGCTTTAAATTTAGAACACATCAAGTACAAATCGATTGAGTGATATATTTGGGAGTCTACGAATATATTAAATTTCGATCGTCGGGTAAATCAAAATTGGGTTTTTCTAAGGAATGTGAAAATCCTTGTAGTAACTATGAACCTGGATATGTGCCCGTTGTATGAGACTTACCACCTATTCCATAGGACGTAAACGTAACTGTTGAAACGTGGAAATGTACTACACTCCTCTACCTACCTCTTCGGGGATTACAAGCGTGATGTTACGTTTAAATAAAACAGTGAAAGGTTTTCAGTAGTTCCTATTATTTGTCACAACTCAATAGTTGAAACAAAATAGCATTAGTTTTTTCGAAACGAAAACAAAAAGCACATTTAACAAAGTATTGTAATGTGGTTAAGTTTCACGAGCAACGGGAAACTTTGTTAGAAAATAACAAGAAGAACAAAACTATAAGAAGTCGTTGTCCTTTCTCTTGCCTTGCGCCGAGACTATAGTTTTCATAACTCGCCTTTGTGGTGCTACTCGTAGTTTCAAGTTGGCTCACTTCGACACAGCACTAATGGAATCCTTTAATAGTAAATTGTCTTCGTTTGCAACTTCTGTAGCTTGATAGACAGGACATTAGGAATACAAAAGGATATAAATATTATATGTAGGGACACACAGCTTTGAGTGAAAGCTTTAAGATTTACTAAATGGGTCGTAAAAATGCTCAAACTGTTACCATACATTTATTTTCGGTTGTGATTATACAATCTTAAGCATTCGTATCATGAAATCAGTGCACATTACTCACTTTCCATTAATAGCTCGCCCGATTTCATAACTTTAAGTACCTAATGCCTATTGATTCACCGGGCCTGCGCGGTTTAACGCGCTTTAATTTATTATGCGGCCCCAGTTAACTGGTTCCCTGTTCCACCAAGTTCCACCAGTTCCCTGGTTCGATTCCCGTGAGGATATATTATATATATATACATATATTTTATGGACAAAATTAGTTATTTTTCTAGATGATAGGGATTTAAGTACTTGTGTCTATTTATTTATTTTCTTACCTAGGTATATTCTTTTGATAAGGTCGACGCTTTGTTAAAATTTTATAGTCACGTCTTGACATACGCACTTTTATTTTAGTATCTAAATATGAGGTCGTTAGCTTTTTTTATTGAACCTCTAACGATTAAACGTCTTGTTCAACTCGGCGTGGAGATTACGGGCAAAAATCTATCAAGGGGAGCCTTTGTCCAGTAGTGGACTGGAACAGCTGATGATGATGATGGGCAATAAAATTCGCTTAGTGTTTTGAGTACCGCATACAAATAGACCGAGACGCAGCGGGAGACTGTATTTTATGTTGTATTTATTGTATTACTTGTATTTATTAAATATTTCTTGATCGGTGCTCTAATATAATACTGATTTTATTTCATATCTTCCTCGGTAATTTGGAATGGTAATTCAAAGTCAGACAAACCGCCACAAGGATATTGAAACCATCTCAGAATTCAAAGTTAATTTGATTAAAAAAAATAAAGTTACTTTCCAGCAAAACTTGGTTCGTTTTCTTGGAACTCATCCCTTTGTTCCCTAAACGGAATAATTTAAATCAATCTTACGAAGCTATGCGGTACATACTAACATATTTATGTATAGATGAATTAAACTTAATTAAATGCACTTTGACACGGCGCGATGGCGCTCATTGGGGGAGGCCTATGTCCGGCAGTCGACTGGAATGGCTGATGACGAAATGCGCTTTGACTAATATTTCCTTGGATTTATTAACCATTTAGGTAATGATATATTGGACCGACACGAGTCATCACGAGTCACTATCACAAATATGTCACTGTCTGAATGCCACCACTGACGCCATTTTTGTTTAATTCCAAATTCTTTTTCATAACCGCTTTTTAGGCGAGCAAACCAATTCTTCTAAGAGGCTACCACAAACGAAAACAACGTTTTACAGTGTTACCATTATTAGAGGAAGGATTCCGCTAATTAATTGTTCTATAAATCCTAATTTCACAGTTTCAGTTGCTAATGACCTACTTAAAAAAAGCTATGCTGTACAATTCGGCGATCACTAATTTTGCAAATCTAGTAATATCAGATATAATAACCGACATTACCAGTCATAAATATCGAATACCTCATAATATTATGAAGTATTTCTCTTTGTGTCAGAAAAATCTTTCAACTGGCTACCTAAGCGTGGAAATTAAAGGCTCCCTCGTGTATAATCCGTCCTAATGGCTTCCTACAACGTTTAACGGCTGTTATATAACAACAAAGACCGAAAGCGACTATTTTAAGTATAGAGGAGAAAAAGGAAACGTTTATATTACATTTCTACGTATTACCCGGAAGCGACAAGCTCGTTGTAAAATACTTTTTTCATCACGCAGATTTTGTAGCAAATCATAACTTAAATTCTATAAATAAACCAACTTTTTCGCATAATGCAAATGGAGAAGGAAAAAAGAAATATATTTGGAACCCATATAATAATCAACCCATTTATCATTCCATTGTTGGAATATGGATCTCCTCTCGCAATGAGAGGGTTAAGGCCATAGTCTACCACGCTGGCCAAGTGCGGGTTGGCAGACTTCACACACCTTAAAAAAAAATTTTTTTTTTAACAGATCTAAGATGTGCAGGTCTCCTCACGATGTTTTCAAGCTGATGTGAGCAAGTGATATTTAAACTTAAAACGGACTTTTGTAAAGAGGTGCGCGCTATGGATTTGAAACCAGCATCCTCGGAGTGAAAGGCTGAATTGTTAAAAAACTAGGCCATAACTGCACTTTGGAACGCGTAACTAACTTTGAAACGAACGAAATATCTTACTCGTATAAGTATTCGTTATACCTACATATTTATACATATACGATCATTCTTAACAAAACTTACATCTGCGGTCTGCCATCTAAAATGATCGAGAACTTATGAGAGTAACAGATTATTAAAATTGCAATAACAAGCCGATAAATTTCAATAGAAGCAGTGATAGCCTAGTGGTTAAGATTTTAGCCTCCCTCTCCGGGGGTGCTGGATTCATATCCATGGCGCGCACCTCTTTACAAAAGTGCATTTTAAATATAATATCACTTAGTGAAGGAAAACATCGTCAGGAAACCTGCGCACCTTAGAATTTATAAAAAAAAATTCTAAGGTGTGTGAAGTCTGAACACCCGCACTTGGCCAGCGTGGTAGACTATGGCCTTAACCCTCTCATTGCGAGAGGAGATCCATATTCCAACAGTGGAATAATAAATGAGTTGATTATTATTTTAATAACAAGCCGTATTCAACATCATCATCGACCTATCTGTGAACACGTGTTATCTTTTTAAATTATAGTTAGTATCAGTAACAGCAGCGTCAGTAGAATTTGCGTAAGCTGAAAAACAATGGCACATGAAAACACATGCGACTTATGTTTAGTAGAAACCGGAGAATAAACAAAGTAGGAACGTAAAAGAAATATTTACAACCAAATCTAAACAATAAAACAGATTACGAATTATAAAAAGGCAAGCGGAAGGTATCGTAATGTACAAGGCTTCATGAAGTCTCACAAATCGTCTGACAGATTAAAGATTTTATAATAATCGCATTTTCTTGTTTCTCAGCAGAGATTCGCCGTTCGTTGGAGTATATCGTTATGTACTGCTTTATAAGATACTCATTTTTTCAACAATTCATTTATTTTCATTATTAATACCAATTTAAACTCTCAAAATACTGTTAATATACCCATGATTCACCATACCTTTCATAGCTTCCGTGGTGTAATGGGTAGCACACTCAGTCTGGTATCTGAGAAGCGGGGGTTCAATGCCCCCCGGGAGCCTAATTTTTTTTTATGATTAATTAAATGATTAAAATTACTCAAAATAACTATCTATTTTAATATTGACTGATAAATTAGTACATAATGTTAACAGTAGGGATGAAAATGGCGAAAGATACTGATTTGTTTTTTTCGCAACTTTGAATCTTTCCAGTAAAATACATGTAACTTTGGAATAATACACATTTAGGGCTTTTTGAAAAATATAAATTTACATGTATAATACTTGTACTAATCAATGTATTTTTCATGAATTACAATACATGAAAAAAAATGGAATTGCCGGAAAATATAAAACGCGACATTCTTAATGTTATTAACAGTAATGTATTGATATTATGTATAAGTTAATGTCTTTAAAAGACTATGCATCATATATATGTTCAAATATCCACATGCGACACATCCAGACAAATGGGACAAACAATAGTTCTCAGTTCTCTTAATTTATAAAATTATATTTGTTACAAAAGGGCAATCCTTTACCTTCGTCAGCACATGTGCGTATCAGTGGCCGTGAATTTTGTGGCTTTCATATTTTAAGGCCACCCAATAGTTAAAACAAAGGATTAATCAAATATTCCTTGGACTTTTGTACAGTTTAAGTCATAATCCTTTACCAAATAAAATCTCTACGAAGTGAAACTTTTTATAATTTTTTTTTTTCAACCCGTTACAATTCCGCTGTTGGAATACGGGTCTCCTCTCATATTGAGAGGGTTAAGGCCATAGTCTGCCACGCTGGCCAAG
>DWMG01001349.1:0-15440 GCA_018244855.1 Elbella merops
AAAACGTACGTGAGTTAAGCCGGTACATTTATAATCATGTGTATAAACACTCACGAAACATTTAATAGTAAAAAAGAATATTCCTGTTATATACCGTTATTGTGTATACAAAATAAACGTCTTGGACATAAATAGATTCCTTAGGGATTCTCATTTAAATCTTATATTGTTATTTAAATAGTGATTAATGTGGAAGAAGCACGGCAAATCTGTCAGCCTAGAGATATTTGGCACTCCGTGCCCACTGCCCACCTTGTAAGAGACCTAGCGTGATGATATAATAATAATGTAAACGTCCGTTACTTTGCTGTATTTTATATTATAACATCGATTTGTTTAACTTAAAGAACTTTCCAGTAAAAGCACAGCGGGTCGCCGCTACAGCTGAGACGAAATTATTGATTTCGTGCAACTGGCACGCAAACCTTTGCATTAGCTGTCTTTAACACACAAATTACTTCTCTACAACTGTAAACTGATATTGGTTACAAAACTGATGTAACTAAACATGTATATAATGTATACACCATGTGAATACTTGGGTTGAAGAGAAAATGTGTGTTTATTTTATCATAACTTGATCATGTCATGTCATGCTGAATGTTTCTTCAGGCGTCGATTCTAACTGTTGGAAATAATGGCAGTAATGTTAAACAGTTATAGGTAGGTATAGTTAAACATTAATAAACGTACGAAAATCAAATTGTTTAAAGATTCCATTCTTCTAGCTCATCATATATCATTGCATTCTGGAATTTTATCCTTGTAAGCATGCTGACAACTGCAAAATAATAGGCTTATTTTTCAAAATGTACTGGTTTCATTGCCGTTTTAAAAGATAGATTTCTTTAAAGATATAATGATAGTATTTCACTTTTGTTTAAAAGCGACTTCGATTCTCTCTTCGGTTCTTTTCACTATTCTTTGTTCCAGTATTTTTCCATCATTGCCATCAACTCCTAAAATTTACGAGTATACATGCCTACCTATATAAATAACAATAGAAATATACCTCCTTTACGCTAGTTATGGTACTATTTATATATGTACAATTCGTCTGTTTGTAAGTATGTTTTAAAGTATACCATAACAAAGGAACTGTATTCTGAAAGTCGTATTTGCGCTTAACGGATAAAATAATCCCAATTTCTGTGTTTAAATACAGTTTTGATTGGGTACCGACAATTATATTGTGGTGAGAATAATGACATTGTGCAGTTTAATTCAAAATAGGCCAACAGTAGCATGGGATCTCCGCTGTCGAACATTGCAACGTGTATCCCAAGATAATGACTTGAATGGCTTCATTAAGGGAGTAAGGGCAGTACGTGACTGGAAAACCTAATTAGTTTAAAGTCGCTGCCTCAGAAAGCGGTTCCCGCCTGAATCTAAATACTTTTTACGTAACATTATTATAACACTTCAAGCGGGCGCCGTTTTCAGCTGAAAGGTCAAAGTGCACGACCGGATATGGGCGTATTGTCTGAGCACGTGTTCAGTTCAATGAACAAGCACAGATGTGGAATGCGTAATTTTTACATCATGTCACTGAGTATTTTCAATTGATTTTATTCATTATTATTTGAAAGAAACGATTTTTCATGTTTTGTTTTGTTCGGGAAACAAACAGTAGGTACCTACTTATTACATAATAATAATGATGCAAAAATACAGTCCATAGGTCAGAAGAGTTTCCACTGAGAAAGCCTTTAGACTATTAAACACTATATAATTATATAACGTGATGTTGAATATGTCAATGTTAAACACCTTTATGCACCTTTTACACGTACCACACACTATAGAACGATGATTTTTTTGTATACCGCTCGTTCAGTAACATCGGATTTGCAAATCTCTGCAAAATCCGCACCGCTCAATACGCAGTGTACGGGCTCCCTGTACAAATAACCAGCGGACATTGAACTGGGTACGGTTCAAAATCCATAGAATATCGCCATTTATTACATGACTTCATGTGATATCACGCCTGTAGCTTCTCGAAGGGGTAGGCAGAGGAGTGCAGTATTCTCATTCTCACCAGTAGTATTATGCGTTTCATGAAATAGGGGTCGAGTATTTAGTCATATGCTGGCCACATATCCAGACTCCGAACTAGTATTTGGAATTCCAAGTCAGAAAACGCAATAGTATTTTGCTTGACCAGACGTTATTACAGGGCTTATTCTTCCTATATAAAATATCATAAGTTTATTTGACCATGTGGCCTAACGATAAATGCATCGTGCTACGCAGAGTTTTCCGGATTCGATTCCTGGCTGAATAAACATCTGAATGACAAAAGTGATATTTTCGGATTCTTCGTAATTGTATGCTTTTCAATCAATTTAAAACATGTTGGTCTGCCTCGCAGCGGTCACCGGAGTCGAATTACAGTCAGGCAAATATCTGTTCGACAAATTTAGTTGTCTGATTTGAGTCTTGTTGTTTGTATACTTGTCTATATGTATCTATTGAACTTTGGTTACACTTGGAAAGGTCATAAATTTTATCACCAAAGCAACTTTAAGATTGCTCTAAGAATTATTTTTGAAGTGTGACTTCGTCGAAGTGATATTCAGCTGAAACTGGAGTGCTGTGGCCGAGTCGCCATGAATTATCCACACGTGTGCAGTTTACGACTGGCTAGTGCACAAATAGCCTGGGTTGTTGACCCTCGTAGCGCTGGACATCACGATGATACTGACAGCATATTACATACAATATATTACATGCAACATATTACATACAACATATTACATACAACATATTACATACAATATATTACATGCAACATATTACGTACAACATATTACATGCAACATATTACATACAACATATTACATACAACATATTACATACAACATATTACATACAACATATTACATACAACATATTACATACAATATATTACATACAACATATTACATACAACATATTACATACAACATATTACGTACAACATATTACATATAACATATTACAACATACAACATTTATATACATATTGTAACTGATTAAATGTGGGAGTGTACACTCCTTTGCCTACTTCTTTAGGGAAATATAGTCCTGATGATACGTTTGATTAATTTTAGAACGAAATTATTATTGGACGTTGTATAGCAGTCTTATTGCATATAGAAGTTAGAAGCATGTGAAGTTTGTATAGATGAAGATATTTGGCATTCAGTGCTCGCTGTCTACGCCGTATGCCGTATACCTACATGTTAGAGATGGTATTACACATTTAGTAATGCTGGGCTTATAAAAGTACTGCGACTGGTAAATCGTTCATGTTAATTGTTAATTCACAGGTGATTATAGACTGCGTGGACACTCATCAGGCATATATTACACGCAAAAATAGCTGCTGCGTGTGTTTGAACCTTGTCAAACAATATAAATTTATCATCTGTGGAAATAATTTATCTACTGAAATTCGTTTTTCGAATGTTTCAAGTGTTAATTATTTTAAATAAAATATTATTTATGGGCAGTGTATATAGTTAATATAATTTTATTGACTTGACTGATACTTTGACTCGTTGGTTTAGGGGTAGCAAACGCGACTGCTGAGCAAGAGGTCTTTAGTTCTGACCCCGGGTCGGTCAAAGCATTGTTGGGCTTAGGTAACTTGAAATTTCTAGTGATAGGACGGCGGCCAGATTTGTACACGGTATACATCAATATTCTCTTCCATTTAATATGAGACGTAGAACACAACTGGTAAAAAGCGGGACTAAAACACCGGTCTGCCTACACCTTCGGGTAAATAAAGATGTGATTATTTGTATGTTATTAACTTAATGTGTTTGGAATTAACTTAGTTCCATGCTACTCAAAGAAAATTCAATTGATAGTGGAGATAGAATTTAGTAAATACTCTAACGAAAATGCTCAGGTAATAAAAGGTTTCCTTTGAACATGTTCGGCGAGTTCGGATATGCCGCGATCGCGCGCGCCCACTGAACATTTTCTATCGTAACGTCCTGTTTTTTCGCTTTTTGTGTTAGCAAAAGGTTTTCGATATCCACTCCATTTCGCTGCGATGCTCTTTGTGGCATGCGTAGGCATAAATGTACCGATTCGTGTAAATATTTTCCACCAGCACCTCATTGTTTGCGGCTCGTGCGTGGATTTAACTACCGTCTGCGCTGTTATTATACTCATTCTTACCAACACAATCGCGTGATCGTCTATCTGATACTGTATTGTGATACGATTGCGGACTTAGTACTTAAACGTTACTTGATATGATTTTGCCTGTAAAGTGATATGTTTTCTGTACAAGAAACTTATAATGGACTAATAGGCTCACCCTTGATAGATGAGATGAGACAGCATGTTTAGTTAAAAGTGGGAATATTAAACTCCTCTGCCTGCCCATACGGCGAAATACAGGCTGGATGTTATTTTATAAGATGATCATAGAGGCTGTACTCGTTGCATAGCGTGTTTAGGCTTCAACTGAATTCCTTAATCCGTCTTTTTTAAAATTCCTTATTGAAGATGTCTACAAAATCATAAAACCATTAGGTTTTCCTTTAAATTATGCGCATAAACACATTAGAAAATACTAAGATACACCTGTGCTCAGTTTATGGGTACAATGTAAAATTTGCACGTACATATCGAACAAGAATGTATCCAAATTTGAACTTTACGGACTACTGTTATAGACGACACTAAGTGTTACATTTCCGTGTATCTTTATCCTTGTTCAAGCCAATTTATTCACTAGTACGTTCCAGGTCCGTAGTACACCGTAATTAATATTAAAAGCCTTATCAATCTGTTTAGTAACAAGTACGCTGAAGCTAAGCTCCCTAACAAATAGCTACAGGGTGTTGTGATTAAAAATACAGTGCAAAGCTTTAAAACTAATTGAGTACGTTCTACAATGTTCTAAAGCTTGTGCAGATATAAAATAAATAAATAATGTCGCGATAAACGTTAATGGCTCTGTTCTAAAAGCTCTACTTAACCGCCAAGCTCGAGATAAAGTTTTATGAATTCTCTTCCACATAAAAACTAATGAAATTTTTAAATATACATTATTTGTACGGTTTACTAATCTTTCATTGGTATTATCTATTGTAAAAGTTATGTACACGTGTAACTGGTTTGGGTAAAATTTCTTTTTTAAAGATATTTATGTCACTCTAAAGATAATATATGAATGTTAGCGTTTTATTTGGTAAAGTGATACCTTGAATGACGCAGTAATCTCCGTAATATCGTTCTGTAGATATTTTTCGCTAAACGATGTTTCATTGTTGGAGTCCGGAGGGTGGGCGGCGCCCCGTGGAGACGCTTGTTTTTCGCTCCGGGCTTCGATACCGTCTGACATACCCTATTTCTAGAATAACTTGATTGTGTTACGTAAATATAATAACAGATAATAATTCCAACAAAATATATTTTATAGTTCGCACAAAAGATGTAAGTACGTAACATTCCTTTTGTACGAAAAGAGGTTTCTAGTCAAATAACAACTTTATAGAAAATATTGTCTGCAAAATCAAAGAAAATATTTTTTGACCTTAATTTAAATAAGGATAATGCTCAATAGCGGGTGCTTGTCGCTGGATTCCAACTTGAAAGTAGTAAAATAAGTACCTACTACAAAAATATTAAAGATTTTTCCCCAAATATAACGGTTTATAATTAAAATGTTGAGGTCTTTCTTAATACACTTCTTAATTTCGTAGTCAGTATTTAACTTTATAATAAAAATATGACCTTATTAACAAAATTGAATGATTTAAAGCATTTTTATCGATCCACTGAAAAAAACATCTCTGCCTTCAGCTATTGCTACCCTCTAGTAATAATGAAGGAATATGTGTTAACAGTTTAAAGGGCGTGCTAGTCCACGTGTGTGTTACAGTTGGCCAGGTCCGTTCTCAGAATAGAAAAGCATGTTTAAACTTAAATTCTGTACAATTAATGCTGACTGGTCTAACAGTGCCTACCACTCCTACTCATATTAGCAGTTAATACATACAGCTGTCACTTAAAAACGACTAATATTTACTGAACTAATTGAAAGTAATAATTCTGTCTCTCCCCAAGCGACAAATTAACAGATGGTGGGACGGCAGTGGCCAGTGGACTGTTACTTGTTCGTTTGCTACTTCACAAAAATAAATCTTTTTAGTGCTATAAAACATATCCTTAGTGATGCTTGTATGATATCCTACTCTGAAATAACCTCTAGCGAACAACTAAAAGACCTAGCGATAGTAAATAATACCATCAAAAACACTGCGTATTCAGAATGCCATCAAATCGCCATGACTGAAACGCTTGTCGACGCCCGTGAGTATTCTGTTCCCAACAATAAATTAGTACCCCAAATTGTTACATATAGAACGCTGCAATGGAATGTTGCGTTCGCATATCTCAATCAATAGTACCAGAGTGTTGTACCGAAGCCCCACACCGTTTAATTGCCCCTCGCTGCCCCGTATCCGTACCGCTAGTGCCAGTGACCTGACAAATTGACCGCGACACGCGATGCTTAAGTTTACACTGATTATTTATTAGCGTTATTATACTTAATTGCTGTTCAAATTATAGATTTTATGGCGTATGTGTGTATTTTCATTAAATGTAATCATGTTGTCTGTTCTAAAGCTTATGCTTATGTCTTTGTTACCTTACTGGATAAGAGATGGCAGCACTTGTACTTAAAATCATGACGTTGACGTTTCATGTATAAGTAGTGCAAATAAACTATATATATATTTTAAGGTAGTAGGTGTCCATAAGGACGCACAATATCTATCTGTTTGTCAGCTTATGCAATAAAAAAGGGAGTGAAGATGAGGTTACATTAGATGTCTATCTACCTGTTTGCTAGCTAAGATATTTAAAACGTACTCATCAATGATAAGAGAATCTCTAAACGTTCTATAGTTTATTATCACGACGTTCTCTTTTAATAGCAACTAAAAGTCCGAACGTTACAGGAGGTGCCTTTAGGCAAGGCGCGACCCACTCTATTATTACAGGGGCGAAATAACAGCTAGGCGGCTTCCCTTAGGGGCTCCGAATTACTTTTGCCTCTCATATACTCCAGCCTACCTAGGTTGTTGAAATTTGCCACCCTTGTCAAGTGAATGTTCTAAATGTCGGTATATATGACTGGATGACAGCTTGACAATATTAAGTATGGTTTTGCTCAGACACGATGACGAACATTGGTGATAAGGATTTTGTTTTAAATATTAAAGAAGGACGAATTGAAAGTTTAATAACTGCTTTGAATTTATGTCAAGCATGAGTCAATTATATCCGGCCTTAAAACACGTACGTTTTTTCGGATTAGTGCGGCTATCTTCGGGCCTATTCGACATACATAGTTTAATTATGTAAGTACTGACGAAACGACTGCTAGAAAAGTCAATCGAACGTGACCAATGTAGGATAAATGTTATTCCCATCTATACAAATAAATAAAATTTTGGTGTTTGTTTTTTTAATTAAAATAACCGCTTTTTACCAAATGCATATATTCATATGTATGTAGGTATACACGGTTCATATACCAAAATAACATTTTTTACAATTCTTGTCTGTCTGTCTGTTTGTTCCGGCTAATCTTCGAAACGGCTGGACCGATCTTCACAAGATTTTCACTGACAGATAGCTGGTGTAATAAGGAGTAATTTAGATTATTTTAATTTTAGAAAAAGTTTTGACTCTCATGCGAAATCGCGGGCAGCTAGTATGCAATATATTTACAACGTAGGCAAACTCAGAAGCGTTATTAGACAGTGCGATAGTAATTCAATAGAACACAAGGGTTAATACGATTGATATCACCACCAGTAAACATTTGTGATTCTGCTGAGAATTTGAGACTTACGAATAATGTATCACAGTGCACTGTAGACACTATTACGTATTCATGGGAACAAGAATAAGATTTGCCGAGAATAGCAGCGCTGGATGCAATTTCCATTCTGAATTGATGACTACGTCATGTACAAATTTACATTGGAGCAGTCTAAACATTAATTAGCGTCATTGTCGGTGTCTCCCAACAAGGACCGACGCTTCATAAGTCGGGCTTAGATTAGCGTGTACCAAAATGTGATTTAAGGGTTAACAATAGCGCTTTTTTATGTTATGTATGTAGGTCGCTACGTGCGCCGTTTTGTGTCGAATTTTATACAGAATTAATAGAGTTGTAAAACGCGGATTTACGATGTACGGTATCGATCCGTCCGATATGAGATTTTTGAAGCTCTATTATTCTATGCGATCTTATTGTGCTTTTATATGGAAATCAAATGTTTATTTGCATGCAATTTTACATTGATTACTGTACTTGTCCTACACACGTCATAATATGTACCTGTTTTGCTAACCTTTTATACCTTATTATTATTTTAATTGACAACGTGATTTCTAAATAATCTAATATTATTATTTGTCGTATTACTATTCATCCGTCGTATAAAATATGAATTGAGGGCGCGGCTACTCAATGTAAATTTCAGTCTAAACAGTAATTAACATCACTGTCACCGTCTCCCAGTTTAGCGGCACCGTTACTGGTCTGGTTTAGCATGTGGCACAAACGTGGCACCGTTTGTAATTGTGGCGCAAATAGTACATTAGCCAATTGTACAATGTTTTCGTTCAATGACCGTGCAGTGTGCAATTTTACAACGGCGACTCGTTCACTGTGCTGGAATGGTAGTTTTCTACTTGCTTTCGTTTACCGTCAGCAAGCGGTTTGTAAGTTAATAATGACTATAATTTCAACCCTCCCCCCACCCCTTTCCTACTGCATCGAGTTGCGTTCTATTGTAGTCTCTGTAATTTAAAATTAATGATCACTGTGACAACTTTGTGACTGTAGATTTTTAAAATTTAATTTCTCAACTGTAAGTTTCCATCAATGATCAGGTCTTAATTTTTTTTTATTATAATCACTCACAGCTGTCATTAGTTGTATTATCACTGAAGATTCGTTGCATTCTTCACAAGTTTATTGCGGGCTAAACGTCATGTATGTATTTATTATTATGTACCTACTCCGAGGCCCTTAGATAATTTTCTTTATACGTAAATTATAGATCTCCTTTCTGCGATGGTAATATACGTTATACACATTTATCATATACGCAAAGTGGCTGGCAGTGGTTGGATGCGCAGAGCTGTAGATCGAGCTCAGTGGCGTGCCATTGGAGAGGCCTGTGACCAGCAGTGGACGGGAGTAGGCTGAGGATGATTTTGAAATTTAACATGCATTTTTTCGGTGACAAACTGTTAGGTTTTCTTACAAAAGGTGCTGCTATAAAGTAAATGGCAACTGTTGTTGTCTTACAACTTGATTGTATGTGCTGTAGGGCACCACGAGGATATCAGCGCCAAAAAACGTGATAACTTTAGTTCCATATTAATTATAATGAAGAAAATGTTTCATATGTTTGTCAAGTTTTTAATTAGAAGACATTTATAATGAAGTTACGTTTTTGTTTCAGGTAAATATAGAGCATTTTAAGGACTACAGGCTAAGTATTAAACATTATTAAGAACAGCGAGCAACTTATAAGAAAATTACCACCTTGAAACTGAATATTCATTCAAACATTTAAATATTTTTAATATCTTATGTATATGTACTTGTAATGTGATATTTAAAATTCAAAAGGAGACTAGTTATTATATTTTTGTGGTTTCCTCTTAATGTTTTGAACATGGTAACACATAATATAGGATACAGGTGTGTAGGTATGTATGTACGGGTTTAACAGTGGCTATGTATCTATTGAAGCTTAAGAATAAGATACGTTATTTCGTGCTTACTAAATTATATTGTACACAGCACCAATATTAACTAGATTACGTATAACGCCAAGACTCACTCCTTGTTATTTGAACAGAATATATAATGACATGTGTCACATACAGGTTGGAGTATAGCTATTTGGCGTAAAGGTAAATTCCCGAAATCCGCCGAAGCTGGGAATATTACAAGTTTGATTAAATATCGTTTGGGACGTGATAAATTTGCATTCAAAATGCGGCCGGGCTGGTTAGCAAATTATGTTCTATCCGAGTGGCGCAGGTATTCAGATTTCGGGGATTTATGGCACTCGGAATTGGAAGGACGGACTCCAACATTAATGCCGTTTTACCCGCTCGAACAGCATCGCAAAAACTTTCCCGAAAGTGCTCTTACATAATATATTCCTTAAAACAGATGAGCTTTTTAAACTCTGGCTTGAGGCTTGTGTGTCTTTCTCATATTTTAAAGTTAAGTCTCGTGACGAACATCGCTCCGACAAGAACAACTAGTGGTATGATAAAAGTGATTATCTTGGATTAGAATATGTAAGGAGAATTTGAAATTTGCATTTCGCTCGGAATTTTTATTTTTACGAAAGCAGACGATGAGATCAGTATACTAAAATGGAGTTTATTGATCTTTGGCTTTCATGCTTCTCTTCACATAGACAGGTATTCATACCTTGCGACCATAGATATTTCTTTCGCGTAAATGACATAGGTAATAAACTTAGAGTAGGTAAACTAATTACACAAGTCCTCTACAAAGTTATATAACAAATATATGTATTTTCGTTATACACTGTATTTGTAACATAAGTAATAATAGCTACATATTTTGCACGGGAAAAGAGAACAAATATTAACAGTAGGTACGTACTAGACAACATTAACAGCTGTGTTAATTTAATCTAAAGCATTTGACGAGTTCGGAATTACGTACGTAAAGTTTAAAAAACAGATTATAGTGATTATGGAACCAATGTAATATTCACACGAATATCTCGCACTAAGAGAATTTATGCTCATGTCGAAATATAACTTAGTACATCCGTGTTTAAGCATGGGTAAAATTTCTTTGACCAACTTAACGTAGGACTTAATTGAATAAAAAACAGTGATACCTTTCATCTTCCATGAAACACATAATTCTCATATTCTTCCTCGCTTCGATTATTTATTTAAAACACCTAAAGATTGATGAGAATAGTACCTACTTTAATTGCGGCAGCTGGAATATCTATATAAATGGTTAAGAATAAATCTTTTCTGCACAGTGTACAGTCAGACAGCATAGTATTTCGTTTACCTATGAACGAAACTCAATTTATCAAAGTTGCACTGATCCATTGTGAGTTTGAGTGTACTCCACCGCAGCGTTTATAGCGAATGTTTCACAAGTGGTATAATATTCACATTTTATACGAGCTTCGTGCATGTTCGATGCGTTCTTGTATCGACTCACGCCACAGTCCAGACTCATTGTTAGGACTCTTAATTATGCGTCAAGTCCTCACTCGAGCTAAGAAGTTGACTAGTGTTTATTTTATGAATTTCACGTGATAACGTATTGAAACTGCAGTTAGTTGTACTAAAATATTATTTTATACATAATTTTTACAAGTTAATTGTTATGGCAGCACTGATAATCTAGTGATATAGAAACTTCTAGGCCTTCCAGTCTGAAGTGCTGGGTTTAATCTCGGAGCGTACCTCTTTACCAAATCATATGTATAACAGTAAAGGTCTCTTAAGAAAACTTTGTGCTGTAAGTTCTGCCAAAACGTACTTGCCCAGCACAGCCAATAATGGCTTTAATATTTTACATTCCCGTGTGCAATCATACTAATATAAAGGAGTTGATAATAATTTAATGACTCTCGTACATTCCTCGATAATTTACTTTAGGCACCATATGTCCATCTATCAATAAAATAGTCAACCTTACTTGTAGTATATAATTTGTAAAAAATATGTTTTATTATGATTATACGCTGATGTGTGCTAAATTACATACTACGAACATTAAGCCCAGGCACAAAGCAAAGCACTTTATTTTATACAACATTAGGTCAAAGTGGCTAAATATGAAAATGGTTGGGGTGCAAAACATTAATAGTAGTAATTAAAGTATGCGCGAGTGCAGACAAACGTAACTTAAAACCTCTTCAGACTTTGCAAAATAGGTTACTAAAATTTTTACATCATTACAATTTTTTAATATTCTCAAAGACTTAACAATGATACAATTCTCATGAAGAAAAAAATTACTGTATACATTTTACACATAATGTTTACATTGAACACTCAAGTAAACAAATATGCATCACGTGGACATAACCATTAAAACGAAATGTGTGAGTATTAGAACTAAATGTGGCAAAAATATTTTAACATGTCTGGAAGCACAGCACACGCGGTTAAGAAAGCTGTAAAAAATATGATTTCAAGTCTCCAAAAATAAGGAAACATATTTATATAGAACATATAGCTAAACTTCTCAGTAGTTTGCAATTTGAACCATCATCTAATAATGTTGTTTGGATGCGCATCTTAGCTTTAACCAGCCCAAAACAATCTATTCGGGTATATTTGTAAAAATTACCGTTATCTATTTGATTTTTCACATAAGGAACGATTGTCTCCGTGAAAAATAAATTTTTGAAACCCCAGTAATGATTAAATAAAACAAACTACTATCACATTTACTTAAAAATAGTTCATTTCTCAAAGACACGAGGAAAAAAGGAAGGGACAAAGGATAGAAGGGGTAATAAAATTTAATAAATAAATTTAAAGTCATAGTACCGCTAGAGGTCGGTATTGTCGTATACAAAGACGTAAAATTTTCAATCTTTATGGAGTATGGTAAAAGAATATTTGTAAATAAATCAAAAGCGAACAACAGGGCGAAGGAAAAGGTTAATACAAGTTCGAAGCCAAATATCGCGTGTAACGTGAAAATGTAATACGCTTTTGAATTAAAAAAGGACAGGTTCCATTAAAAAGTGCACACTGTAGAAGATTGGGGACAGGAATAATCCGGTAGAGGCCAATTGAGACCCACTCAAATCTATTACGTTATTCGGGCATGTGATCAATTTCAATGATTAAAAAACTACCCCAAGTTTTTGATTTTTATATGGGTACTTAAAGCGTGAAAAATTTTCTGCAGTGATTAACGAGATGACAGAAGATGTCAAATTGTGTTCGGGGGAGAACATACATAGATTGGAGTCATCAAATTGATCGCTTTTAACGGTTTAAAATATTAAAATGTAATATAATCCAAGTAAAAATTTTAATTCAAGTTCGGTTGAATGTTAAATGTTTGTACAATATCATTTAGTAATAAATGTGAATGAGAAAATGAAAAAAGACATGCGGCTATTCAGTATAATACGAGAAAAGCGTATATACGACGGTCATATAAAAGCGGTCATTAAAACTTTATGTATACCCTAGTTTGAATACCACTGATGTGAGTTTTCTACGATTTGACATGGCCGATGTGGTCGGGGTCGAATAGGCCACGAGGAAAGCACGCGGCTCGTGTGTACGCATGCGCTGAGCGTCGCGAATGAGGGTGGCAGGTGGCATAGGGGAGAGGAGAGTGGGCAACCCTTCCCTCTTTCTCCTGCCCACCTGCTCCTCACACCTCGGCACACGACGATATTAAAACCTGCCGTATTTCACGGGATTCTACGAGTGTCATTTATGCTTCTGTTCTCTCGACAATCAAGGAATCAAAATTGAATTTGCGATATTGATTCAGCCCCCAGGTCCAACTCCAACGTTTCGTGGATTCGGGAGTAATTGAAACGTAGATATCGGTGATTGCTTTTATTTACTTTTGCGAATTTCAGTCATGTATACGTATGTTTAAATTTTTCCATTCTGCCGTGATTTTCTCTAACAGTACCTATTCTGACAGCTTAATTTCTCCTCAAAAAAACGAAATGATATTTTAGAAGATTGTAATTTTTTTATTGCCTAATTTTCATTGACCACATGTTATAATAATATGTATTGTATCTAAAAAGCTTATGAATGTAAATAAGCGAGAAATAGTAAGATTTGCTGCATTTTCTCTGTAGTTGTCACAACTGCCTTTTTCGAGGAAGTGGTTTTTATCTCGGCATTGCCAGATATTATCAATGGGGTTGGCGTCAGGCCAAATAGGGAGTATTAGGGGATGCATGAAGAGGGGTGCTTTCTACGCTCTACTTGCACTAGATTTACGTTAAAATCTAAAGATAAATTTTTAAGTCCGATGCTTATCCGCTTTAAAAAAATGACATACCCGATAATAAGACTACATAGTGTCTACGCTGTCCCATTTCGTTCCTACGTTTGAGGGGTTTAAGCTGAGGGGCGCGGGAATTTGGCCAAGAGCAACGTTAATTTGTCCAATTAGTGGATTCAAAAGCCAAAGATCGAAGTAAGTTTGGCAAGTCGCCTGCCGTATTTACATAATATGTCGTTTAGGACGTTTATCCGAAGCAACTTGGATTTCGTCAACATCAGATGTCGAACACGTGTAACTAAGTAGATTCTGGCTATCCAATATGATTTCAGTATTCGTTATAGTCCAGATGGGTGGCACTTTACATGATATAAATCGATAAACCTCGCATGGCAAAATTTTAAAAGATATCCACGACAGAAAAATATCTTGGTGTACGAATTCCGCTAACGTTTCTACGTTTCATAAGTCCATTTGCAGAAATTGGATTTCGGACAGCCTATCTCCAGTTAGCTCCATTTGCTCGCATATTCTGTGCATTTTCGCGGGTAATATTCGCAACACGTCCTTCTACGTAATACGCCGCTCTATGAATCATGATGTATACTGTACACGTTTGGTTAGTAAACGAAAAGATTTGTGGCGGCAATGGCCCAAAATAAATAGTCAGTATCTAAATCTCTATGTTATTCTGCGTGGTGTAAAAACAAAGTACGTGAAGATACCTACGTACGTTGACTTTTTGGCGTCCCGCCAATGTGTAGAGCAAACGCAAAACCTTATTTCCTTTGTTATTGTCGCAAGGATATCTTGAGTTATTGCGGTAGATACGAACAGGATACCTAGTTGTTTCTTTGGTAAGCATAATTAGGATGATTTTACTGATTCTACGTTCGATGTATGTGTGAATAAATAATCAATGCTTCAATTTATGTTCAGGCGCTCGTGCTAATGAACACAATACAACGTGTTGATTGAAGCTACGATAAATCCAAAGGGTAAATCAATGTGTACACAGGTCGAGCGCTATAGCCTACATATGTACATACATAAATATTACATTGCAAAATTAGTTCTGAGAACTTCCGTACAGAATATTATAAAACTTCCTCTATGATATTAGGATTATGATGAAACTTTTATAATTATTGTCTTTCTGGTTATAACATATTTATGATATTGCCACTCCAGGTTCCTTACGAGTTAGGCAGAAAGCACCATGTGGCAAATATCTCTAGCCTGCCGTGCTTCTTCTACATTGTCAGTCTCTTTGTAGACCCATACCAGTTTATAGACTTCATCATCATCAACATCATCAGCCTATCTCAGTCCACTGCTGGACATAGGCCTCCCCAAAAGGGGGTTTATGCCCGTAATCTCCACGCTG